>VWZD01011473.1:34661-57768 GCA_013396695.1 Sakesphorus luctuosus
GGGGGCGAGGGACTGCGCTGTGCGGGCGCCGGGGGCGGGCAGCGCCGGGTGGAGGGGTGAGGGGAGCCCCTGGGCAGCGAGGGACGCCGCGCCGGGTTCGGGCAGCGCGGTCCGAGCCGTGGGAGCCGAGCGTGTGAGGGCGGGCGGGGATGGAGACCCGTTCCCGGGGGCTGCCCGGGGAGTTGGCGGGACGGCGGGACTGCTCACGTCCCCCCTTTTGTTTCTCTCCAGGGTGTTTGTGCGCCTCCGAGCCTCTCTCCCCGCCCCCGTCGCTCCCGCCCGCCCCGCCGGGACCTCTCCTCTGCGGGCGGCGGCAGAGGTGCTGCGGGGCGCTCTCGCCGTCCAGCCCGCCGGGAATATGGCGACCGGCGGCTACCGCAGCGCCGGGGGCAGCACCACGGACTTTCTGGAGGAGTGGAAAGCCAAGCGGGAGAAGATGCGGGCGAAGCAGGCGCCGCCGGCTCCGGGCGCTCCGGCGGCGGGGGAGCCGCGGCCCGCGGGGGGCGGCCTCTCCGCTGAGCTGAACAACAACGCGGTGCCCCCTGAGCGCGCCGCGCCCCTCGCCGGCGGGGCCGCGAACTGCGTCAGCCTCGGTAGCGCCGCGCTGGGCCGCGCCGCCCCCAGCAAGGAGCCGGCGCTCGCCGGGGGCCGCGGGGCCGAGCCCGCCGCCGCGCCAGACTGCCCCGAGGGCGACGAGAAGCTGGCCGCCAAGGGCAAGAGCGCGGGCCCCAGCGCCAGGAAGGGCAAGGGGCAGATCGAGAAGAGGAAGCTGCGGGAGAAGAGGAGGTCGACAGGTGTGGTGAACATCCCTGCCGCCGAGGTGAGCGGGGCGGGGGCGCTGCCCCGGTGTGTCCTGCCCTGCCGCGCGCTCCCGCCGTACCCGCGCTCTCGCAGCGCCGCTCGCACCGCGGGCACGGCGTGGGGGCCGCGCCGGGCGGGACCGCGGGGGGCATCGCCGGGCGGCATCCCGACACACGGACACGTCAGGTGTCATTTATCCGGGATAAATTAGACCTGTCGCGACCTGCGGCTTTTTTTGGTTTTTTTTTTTTGATGTTTCTTGTCGACAAGGAGTTCTAGGGCTGTTGGAGGATCAGACATAGACGTGCCTGTTAAAGTATGGTCAAAACAATAGTAATGAAAGAAAATTGATTTATTAACTCGGACTAGATGTTCAGGTGTAAATATTACTCAGTTTGGAACCCAAAAGAATTTCCTGCACTGGAAAAAATGTAGTGGTTTAAAGAGCATTTTTTTGAAGGCAGAAGAAGATATTTTTATCAGCCAACACCACTGTCCTCTGCGGTTTGCTACTAGTATAAAAATCTGGCACTAATTTGAAATACTCCTAGAGGAATTTAGAAGAATGATAACTAAGATTGCAGCTTTTTTTTTGCAGTTAATAGAAAAGGCCACAGATGATGTGAAGAGAGCTGGATTTTTGTCTACAGGTTTGAACTAATCATTATGACCACCGCATTTTTGTGTAAAAAACCTTGTAGTTCTTCTCGTTACCATTATAGATTATTGAAGTAACACTAGAAGGTGAAATCTTTGTTTCTAAAGTGGCAGGAGATGAAATGTTCTCCACACCTGAAACTGCTAACCCTTATTTTGTAACATCCTAGGCACTTTGGAAGTGCACACTTTCATGTGAGAAGGTCTTGGAAGGTGGAGAAGTGAGTTTTAGAAGCAGTAGAAATCCTTATAAGGGTGGTTTTTGAAAATAATTAATTGCATAGCCTTTAGTTTGAGGTGAAGACTTTTGGCACAGGTCTTCAATATTGTTTTGGAAAATGATGAGTACAAGTGAGTTCTTTTAATTTTCCAGCTTCAGAGTGTGCAAACCTCCTGGGTTGTGTCTTGATTTATATGGAGCCCCTTAAATACTTGCCCTCTGCCCTTTTAGAGGAACAGTTAAAATGCTGCATCTTTAAGTAAACTAGTCCTAGCCCAGTTAATCATGGTTTTGCACATTGCAGCAAGTGTTGTATAAAATATTTTAGGGTCCTCTGCTCTGTACCCTGTCTATATCTCTAATTGTACTCTACCTTTGGTTGGTTGTTTTTGAACAATGATTTTCTTTTTGCTCTTTGACGCTAGTGTCCTAGTTCTTTGAACTAGTGTTCCCTCAGTAGTTTTTGAGTGATGTGGTCTAGAGTTTTCTAGTTTGGTGGTGGTTGGGGTTTTTGTTTGTTTGTTTTGTTAAAGTATTGCTCAAAATATGCCTTGCTTTCCAGGGAAACATGTTCCTTGCTCAGTAGCCCTTAGAATCCTGTATGTGCATTTGCTGCATTGTCAAGGGTGTCTTTGTTTATTAAAGGTAACATATTTAAGTATAGAGAAGAAGTTCTCACCCATTTCCATGTTTTTAGGGCCTAAACTTCGCTGCATGTCACCATGTGTTGGCGCTTATTGGAAACTTCCCGTACCTTTATACTAATTACTTCTATAACTAGCAATTAAGCATTTCATCACATTTTTGGGGTCAAATTACATAAATGTAGGCATCTGTTCTACAAGGTATTTTTAGGGAAACTTGCTGGTAGTAGGTGTTGCATGTTTGACTGTCATATACAAGGCTGTCTCTTTTTAGTATTTCGCATTTCTTAAATGTTTTTGATCATGACTACATGCATTCCTGAGAATTGTTTAGCTGGGGAACACTGGATCATTCCTGATGATGGACAGCTTCAAAAACTGCCTCCACTGTCAAATACGAGTACCTATGTACCAATGTTTTGCAGACTGTTTACTTGTGTCCTATCTTTGATGTAACTCTGTAGTCATAAGAAAATGGTTTGAAGTTTTGATTCAGCCTGGTCAGTTGAAGTTCTCAGCCCAAAGAAGGCTGTGATGATGGCTTGTTGGAGTAATCTGCAGCACTGCAATTTCTTGCTTTCTTATTAGATCCTAGACACAGGTTTACTGTGTTGGACATAGTGACTTGGTAGTAGTACAGAGGGAATTTAACCACTTAGCACTTGTAGCTCTGTGTGGTGTGTGCTTTAAAATTAACTCTCAGGAGATGCTATTTAGAGCTTTGCTGAGTGTTTCATTGTCTTATTTTTCAGAAGATCATCTTTCTCAAGTAGCCATTTTATGCTAAATATGTCCCTTTTGTGATCATTGTGCCACTGTGGTGGAGACTGGTAATAAGATACTCAGAAATGAAAATGGGTACCTGTTGAAAAAATGTGCTCATAGAAGATACACAGTGTCTAGAAGCTTTTCTGCCCAAAGCTGAATACAAAACCAGCGTTTGCGCCAAAGTAGTAGGATCTAATTTCAGTTGCAATGCAGTTGGAGAATTTTATGATAGCAAAGGTGGCAAAATAAGAGAAGCAAAAGTTTGTGATGTCTCAGTTATCTTGAAATAGTTATTTATTAATGATTAATTTCTGTTCAGTAGAGTCAGTTCTTAAATAGTTCTGTGTCTTAAGGGTATTTTGTGTTGAAGTCGGTGGAGGACAGAAGCCATAGGGGAAGCTGTGAAACAGGTGGTGACAGAATGGGAGTAGTGGTGAAACTTTGTACATTGTGATAAAGGTAAAGACTGGTTTTTATCTTCTCAGCACTAGTGCTTATCTAAATAATGGTGACTTTTGAAAATGGCTTTGGAAATACTCGCACCCTTTTTCCTTTTCAGTGGTTGTAAAGTAATTTCTGGATAGCTTGTCGAATCTGGAAAGGTAGATTTGCTCTAAATATTAAGTGCTGTGGTATTTGAATTTTGTTGCCTCAAAACAATTCTTCAGATTGTAAAAGGTAACTGAATTGTATGCAATTATCATTGCTATGTACTGTGCACCTTTAGAAAATGTTTCTCAGTTTGTAGCTATTTACTTGATGCAGCTGTTGAGTTTACGTGCAGCATTTATCTCATTTACAACTGTGCTGGTATCCCTCCAAGAAACACAGTTCCCATTATGCACTGGCAGTGCTTTGTGAGGACCCACATATAGGATGATAGTTATGTTTTGTAGTGTTTTAATAGATCTGTCCTCTGCAAGCAAAACAAGCTGCACTGTTGAAAGTACAGCTTTACTTTTGTAAATATTTACACTTAAGGATTCTGCTAGCATAACTGTGTGGGTAAGTTGTTCTGTTTTGTTTTGTTTTCACCACCCCAACCAGAAGAATAACAAGTATTTTTGTGGTTACCTTTTTGAAAGGTACCATATATATAATATATAACCATATAATCAAGATCTTGATTCACCTAGGAAGAACAGTTACATAGCTGGGTTTTATTTAATGTCTGCAGTATAGACAAAGTTTACATTTTCACCTAACCAGATGGGAGTTATCTAAACTCTGAAGTGTTTTGCTGTTAATAACAGGGTGATGAATTACTTAAAAAGGTGTAAGGAATGCTGATTTATGTATTTTGCACCTGAGGCTGTTGGACTCGAGACACAACAGTCTCCTGACCTGTTTGGGGGAAATACTGGAGTGAGAGGTAGAAGTGATTCAAGTGTGGAACCTGCATAGGATGTTCAGCAACTCAGTGCTCATCACTTGTCTTATGGACAGCAGTAAGGGTATGACTCCTTGAAACTTCAGTGATGGTTTGCTGCCAAGAATCTGCCTGTGTCTGTAGAAGGCACTGCCTATGTGGTGCTTGTTAGGTGTCATACTGAATAACAGCATTGGAAGGAAGCAGAGAGCAGTGAACTCTTTCTGTGAGGAAAGAAAGAGTTTCTGCTACTAGAGAAGTCCAGCGTGCTGAATTGAGCAGATGGACAGAAAGTTGCTGTGTTCCAGTTGGAAAAACTTAAAAGAAGATTCAAGTGCTACATGTGTCAAGCGTAGCAATTACTGGATTCCTTCTAAAGGAACCGAAATCCTTCTCTGAATGGGTGGAAACTAGAGAGCAGTGGAATTCTGTACTAGCTGTTTGACTCTTGACTAGAAGTTTGCCTTCAGCATTTCTTCAGTGAATCGCTGCCTGAGGGTTAAGGTCTCGCCATGCTATATCTTGAGATTAATGAGGTAATGTCTGTGTATAGTCTAACATCTATTTTATTGTAAATCAACTTGCTTCTTTTTGCGTGTGTTGTGGAAAAAAGCCTCAGTAAGTGTTTGTTCAAAGTACTAGAAAAAACCCTATTTCTGACCACTGATGCCCCTAATGTTCATGCAGAAATATTAGTGTTATAATGGAAATCTGAAATACATTTATTTGACCTGGACAACCATTCATGGTGGGTTAGACCATCCTCTTGCTTGCTTTGTTTAGTGAACACACCTTATTATGGTTCCATTACAGTTCTTCCTTCAGATGTGACCGGGTGAGTACAAGCATTTTCAGATTTTGAGAAAAAAATTGTATTGAGATTGTTTACATCCAGTTTCTTTTGCTGTTAATGCCCTTTTAAATTCTGATTTTGACTAAACCTCCTGGCAATACCTGTTCAAAGGGAATATTTTCTTCCATCTTTTTTTTAGCACGTGATAAGGTTACCCTTTTTTATTTTTTTTTGTTTGTTTTGTTTAGGAATATGCTTTAATATCTTGACACTTAATTACATAATGGTATTTAGTCCAAGAAAGCCCCCCCAAAATAAACTTAAAAGTCTGGAAAACTTTCAATCCCAGAATCCAAGTAGCACCTTCTAAATCACTGCATGTGAACCTTCCAGACCTGGAGTGCCATCCCACTGGGAGAGAACCAGGTTTGCCACTTGTGAGCAATGGAAAAGTCTGAAGGACCTCATTTGCATGAGGTCCTTCAGTCCTCTCCACAGGGTGTTGGCTACACTGAGCTGCACTTGAGATGTTCTTGCACCAGTGCACACAGCAAGAGGAGCAAGCGAGAGGATCTGGGAGCCTTGGCCCAGTCCCAGAGCTGATACGACGTCACTGGCTTACATGAAACCTGGTGGGATGACTCCTGTGACTGCTGTGTTAAAATGGACAAATACAGGTTCTTCAGGAGGGATGGGCAGGACAGGCGAGGTTAAGGAGTGACGGATGTAATAGAGGGGCTAGAATATATGGACCTTGCAGCTGGCAATGGCACAGCTGAGAGCTACTGGATAAGGGTTAAGGGACAAACAGATGGCGTTGTGAGAGTCTACTGCTGGCAACCCAGCCAGGATGACAACACTGATGAATTATCCATTAAGGAACTAAGGGATACCTCTAAATCAACCACCCTTGTTCTTATGGGGGACCTCAACTTGCCAAATGTTAACTGGGAACACCACACAGCTGGTACAGTCTTCCAGAAGACTTCTAGAACACCTGGTGGGTAACTTTTTGGTACAGGTATTAAGGGAGCTGACTGGGAAAGGTGGATTTATTGCTTGTTGACAGAGAGGGTCTTGTGAGTGCAGTAGTGACTGGTGGCCATCTTGGCCACAGTGACCACTAAGTAATTGAATTTAAAATCTCTGTTGACAGGAGGAAAAGTGCCAGCATCTTCAAGCCTGGACATGAGGAGAGCAGACTTCAGGCTGTTCAGGGAACTAGTGAGTAAGATCCCCTGGGAAAATCCTGTTGAAGGTGCTGGGGTCCATCATTGCTGGTCACTTCTGAAGTGCTACCCTCCTAGGAGTACTGGAGCAGGCAATTCCAAAATGTTGGAAGTTAAGTGTATGAGACAAAATGCTGGCTTGGCTAAGTAGGGATTTTCTTCTGGGGCTAAGGCAAAAAAAGAAAGCCTTTGGCCAGTGGAAGCAAGGTTGGGGAACATCGGAGAACTACAGAGATGTTGTTCACTGCTGTGTGGAGAAAATTTGTGTAGCCAAAGCTCAGACAGACTTCAAGCTGTCTAGAAATGAATCAATAAAAAGGGCTTTTAAAAATATGTTAGTAGCAAAAGGTAGTACAGAAATAAAATATCCTCGTTACTTTCTGAGGATGGTCTTCTCAGAAACAGGAACATAGAGCANATCCATTAAGGAACTAAGGGATACCTCTAAATCAACCACCCTTGTTCTTATGGGGGACCTCAACTTGCCAAATGTTAACTGGGAACACCACACAGCTGGTACAGTCTTCCAGAAGACTTCTAGAACACCTGGTGGGTGACTTTTTGGTACAGGTATTAAGGGAGCTGACTGGGAAAGGTTGATTTATTGCTTGTTGACAGAGAGGGTCTTGTGAGTGCAGTAGTGACTGGTGGCCATCTTGGCCACAGTGACCACTAAGTAATTGAATTTAAAATCTCTGTTGACAGGAGGAAAAGTGCCAGCATCTTCAAGCCTGGACATGAGGAGAGCAGACTTCAGGCTGTTCAGGGAACTAGTGAGTAAGATCCCCTGGGAAAATCCTGTTGAAGGTGCTGGGGTCCATCATTGCTGGTCACTTCTGAAGTGCTACCCTCCTAGGAGTACTGGAGCAGGCAATTCCAAAATGTTGGAAGTTAAGTGTATGAGACAAAATGCTGGCTTGGCTAAGTAGGGATTTTCTTCTGGGGCTAAGGCAAAAAAAGAAAGCCTTTGGCCAGTGGAAGCAAGGTTGGGGAACATCGGAGAACTACAGAGATGTTGTTCACTGCTGTGTGGAGAAAATTTGTGTAGCCAAAGCTCAGACAGACTTCAAGCTGTCTAGAAATGAATCAATAAAAAGGGCTTTTAAAAATATGTTAGTAGCAAAAGGTAGTACAGAAATAAAATATCCTCGTTACTTTCTGAGGATGGTCTTCTCAGAAACAGGAACATAGAGCAGAGGTGTTTAACGCTTTTTTCACTTTAGTTGTCAGCACTGATGATGGTTTCTTGGAGTCCCAAAGGCCTGAGCTGGAGGACCATGACTGTGAAAATGATTAACTCCATTCAACTCCAAACTTGTTCAGGATTTGCTGCTCCAGCTGGATTCCTCTAAGTCTACAGGATGTGATGGGATTCATCGAAGGGTACTGAGAGATCTGGCTGATGTCATTGAAAAACCCCTCTCTATGATTTTTGAACGGTCTGGGGAATCGGAAAAGGTCCCAGTCAACTAGAAGGTGTCAAATGTCCTGGTCTTCTAGAAGGGTATGAAGGATGACTTTGGTAACCACAGGTCTGTCAGTCTCACTTCAGTGCCTGGTAAAATTAGAGAGATGATTATGTTGGAAGTTAGAGAAACACCTGAAGGACAGTGCAGTCTCTGGTCACGGCAGCACATGTTTATGAGGGAAAAGTCCNTAAGTGTATGAGACAAAATGCTGGCTTGGCTAAGTAGGGATTTTCTTCTGGGGCTAAGGCAAAAAAAGAAAGCCTTTGGCCAGTGGAAGCAAGGTTGGGGAACATCGGAGAACTACAGAGATGTTGTTCACTGCTGTGTGGAGAAAATTTGTGTAGCCAAAGCTCAGACAGACTTCAAGCTGTCTAGAAATGAATCAATAAAAAGGGCTTTTAAAAATATGTTAGTAGCAAAAGGTAGTACAGAAATAAAATATCCTCGTTACTTTCTGAGGATGGTCTTCTCAGAAACAGGAACATAGAGCAGAGGTGTTTAACGCTTTTTTCACTTTAGTTGTCAGCACTGATGATGGTTTCTTGGAGTCCCAAAGGCCTGAGCTGGAGGACCATGACTGTGAAAATGATTAACTCCATTCAACTCCAAACTTGTTCAGGATTTGCTGCTCCAGCTGGATTCCTCTAAGTCTACAGGATGTGATGGGATTCATCGAAGGGTACTGAGAGATCTGGCTGATGTCATTGAAAAACCTCTCTTCTGTGATTTTTGAACAGTCTGGGGAATCGGAAAAGGTCCCAGTCAACTAAAAGGTGTCAAATGTCCCGGTCTTCTAGAACAGTATGAAGGATGACTTTGGTAACCACAGGTCTGTCAGTCTCACTTCAGTGCCTGGTAAAATTAGAGAGATGATTATGTTGGAAGTTAGAGAAACACCTGAAGGACAGTGCAGTCTCTGGTCACGGCAGCACATGTTTATGAGGGAAAAGTCCTACATGTAAAACTTAGTTTCGTTTTATGACAAGCTAACCCACTTAGCAGATCAAGGGAAGCCAATTAGTGCCATCTTCTTGGATTTCAGGAAAGCTTTTTGATACTGTCTCTCGCAGGATCCTTCTGGACAAAATGTCCAGCACAGCTGGATAAACACATCATGTGGTGGGTGAGCAATTGGCTCATGGGTCAAGCACAGAGGGTAATAGTGAATGGGGTAACATCAGACTGGTGACCTGTCACTAGTGGGGTTCCACAGGGCTACATCCTGGGCCCTGTGCTCCTCAACATCTTCATAAATGGCTTGGATTCTGAACTGGAAGGGATACTGAGCCAAGTTTGCAGATGACGCAGAACTGGGAGGAGCTGTTGACTCCCTCAAAGGCAGGGAGGCCCTGCAGGGAGACCTCAACAAATCCGAGGACTGGGCAATCACCAACCATATGGAGTTGCACAAGTGTAAGTGCTGGATTCTGCACTAGGGATGGGCAAAGATCCATGGCAAAGATCCATGGAAGTTGTGTTAATTTCTGTTCAAGAGGTTATATGGATCGCTTCTTACTGAATTCAACCAGGCTGTTTTTGCAGACAAACAGATTGTAGGCTGGTTGGTACTGCAGCTGGAGTCCACAGGACTCTATCAGAAAGTGCCTATTCTTTTACATACTTCATTCTTTTCAGTTCCAGCCCTTGTTTCTTCTGGACTGGGAAGGATGGTGATGGAGAAGTATCAAGTGCTATTACCTTGTTCTCTGGTTCTTTTGACTCTGTATTTATCTCTTAAGTGCAATTTTGAGTAGGTGGGTTTTTAAAATGATCTTTTAATAGTTAGGTATAATTGGAAAACATTACTGTATGGTTGTTTTTTTTCATTCTCCTGTTTTTGGGGTGATTCATCTAAAATTACATAGTTAACTATGTGGAAAAGAAATGCAGTGTAAGTAAAATATTTTCTGTTTAGTACTGAATTCTACAGTAAATAAGGAAAGTATTTAATTTAAGTTGTAATTGGTGGTTGAAAGCTGTTACTGTTTGGCCTTGCCAGTTACTGTCTGTTCTTGCCCATCTGTCGTGTAGCCAGTAATGCTGACTAAATGTACACATTGGTTGACTCAAGATAAGTATTTCTTTGTGTGCCTTCTAGGCTATTTCCCTAGAACTTAAGACTGAAATACTGTCTGTCCGGTGTTGTTTGTTCCTAAAGCCCACTTAAAAGACAAGATAATCCGTAAGAAAAAACATTGTAGGGTAAAGAGTAGAAACAGCTGTACCTTTGTCTACTTCTACGCTGAAATAAACATACCAGGCATCTTACTTCCAGTGGAAATCAGATGACCAGTCTCATTGAAAAGCATAGCAAGGGCAGTGTCGATACGACCAGTTAGTTATTTCACTGAAATGAGCACACTGCTAGGTATCATGAAAAATGACTTACCTGACAATGTTTTTTTTCTAAAATTTGTATGTATCTTCACTGTAAGAAGTAATTGCTCTGAAAATATTTGATTGTTGTTTCATAAAAATGCCTTAGTCCAAGCTTCATATTGAAAATGTTCTGTCTCAGTGGTAGGTTGATGGTTTTCTACAATTAAAAAAGTAGCTTGTGTTGCTTTGGCTGTTTGAATTTAGTGGCTCAGGCATATAAATGTGAAAATAATAACTTGAAGTTAATTTCAAGATATTTAAATTAACATTTTAAACATGAGTAGTGAGGTTATACTGTAGCTGAAACTTCATCACAAGATAACTGTACGGACAACCTGCCCTGGGTCTGATCATGTGCTTAAAGCTAGGTACTAAAGATTTTTCAGCATTGGTGTATATTATGTAATAATAGGCTCAGAATCCTAACGCTAATAGAGATTGGAAGGGATTTATGAAAAAGTTGCCTGGTCTTAATGCCCTACCCAAAGTAGGGCTAGTTTTCATCATGTTGCTTACAGTCTTGAGTAATAATGTTTTGAGTATATTATGCCTTTGAGATTGGTATAAATAGCTCTGCTTGCCAGCCCCTTAACCAGTCCTTGCCATCTTGTTGTCAGTCACAGACTTGCTCCTATCCCATTGTTGCGGTTGTTAATAAAGTGTGTTTCATATTATCAGCCCTATTATCAACCCCTGAGGGATGTCACTTACCTGGCTGCCAGTGGAAGTTTATAATACTGATTTCAGCCTTTTGAGCCTGAAGATGCAGCCAGTATTTCACCACCTAACAGTACACTTCAGTGGGCTCTATTTAATGAGTTTGGCTTTAAGGATACTACAGAGGGACCATCTCAGAGATGCTTATTCATCCTTATTCACCTCTATCACTTACTAATTAAAAAAATGGAAAAAGGTAAAAAATACACTCCTTCGTCACAGAGTTCTGATGTAACTTCCTCTGAGGATACAGGAGAGTAAAAGCCAGTAATGTCTTAATTTCTGCAGTCATTCATAAACCACCACGTGCCTTGTACCTTATTTAGTAATGTCTTCTGAATTATTTTGTGATGTTTCTAGACTTGCATTATAACTTTCCAGCAGTCTGTCAGTGCTTTGAATCTACTATGTCCCAGATGTGTTACTTTCAAGCTAAAAAATAAAAAATAACAAACCACAAAACCTCCCAAAACAAATAACTCTTCACTTCCTATGTAAGAGAAGCGGAAAAAATTCAGCTCTTGACTATACCTTAGTATTTCAGTTTTGCATTATGCAACTTGAATATTCATAGATCTTTGGTGGCAGCTCAGGTTGAGCAGATCTTTCTTCACTCCTTAAAAAATAAAAATCCTGTGTCAAAAATAGTGTTTCTGTATATCTTTGTAAGAGCAGGTGGGAAATAGATTCCTTTTTCATGAGAGAAAGTTAAAACAAATCCCCCCCAACTGTAAATTAAATAGGATAATATTGATTGATAAGCAAAATATTTATTGGCACAAACTTCTCATGAATAGTTCATTGCATTTCTTGAGCATAGTTGTTTTCTATGTCCTGTAGCTTGAAGTGTACAGGGAACTTTTGAAAGGGTCATGGTTGATCAGTTCCACACAAATTTGTACTGATTTCTTAAAACTATCTTTATCTAGTTTGAGTTCATTACATATATCTAAGCTCATGTTGTTTTTATCTGCTACCGGTTTTTTTAACTCAGAATTGAAGTTGTGTATTTAAAGACTTTTCAACTGGAAGAGTGTAGGTGGATGACTTGCCTCTCATGCTACACAAGGTCATGGGAAATTAAAATAAAACGCACAATCCCGATGTTTTATTTCAGGATTTTACTATATTTGATCTGCTTGCATGTTGCTGTGAGGGACTGGAGGGACCATGTAGGTCTCTCACTCAGGACTGCAAATCTTACATTCAATTCTGTTCTATGGTCTTACCATGTCATAATCCTGTGTCATCTTAGATGTAGCCACGTTTGGTATGAAGTACAAGAACATCATCCTGGGTGAGCTTAAACAAGAAACTATACTAACAAAAAAGAAACAAACCTCAGAGAAACAAAATACTGTCATGCCATGTAGTTTTTACCTGTCTAAACTCTCAACTGTTACACACCTTTAAACACAAATATGAACAAACCAATGTGCTAGGCATGGGCTTTGCACAGTGTGTTATGTGATACTTCATTGATTTTCTCGATCTGAAGCCTAAGTAGCTAATATCTTGAACTTCTTAAGTCAGAGACTTTTTAGCAGGTGACAGACTTGCATAGTCTGGGGCAGCACTGGGTGCCTTGTGTGTGTAGATGTTGCATCCAAGTGCCGTTAGGGTTGGAAGAAACTTTAGGAGATCTTTAATTCAACCTTGTTGCATCCAGTCAGGTTGTGAAAATCTCCAAGGATGAAGCACAGCCTCTGTGGGGAACCCTTCCAGGGCTTGACTGTCCTTATGATGGAAGTGTTTTCCCTTCTCTTGATCTGTCCTTTAAATTTACAGCCATTGTCTCCTGCCATGCACTGCAAAGAGCCCAGGTCTATGCTCTCTGTCTGCCTGGGACAACTGGCAATAAGATGGTTTTGGTTTTTGTCAGAGCAACAACCTAAATGGGCTTCAGTCAGCAGAAATAGGTATAATGTAATGAAATTTGAGGTACAGAGGCAGGATAGCTGGGCAGAGTGCATACAGCACTCAGACATGGAAAAAGTGTTGTGGAATTACTGCTGTTGGCATGTGTGATGTGTAAGCTGGATGCATTGATGGTGAGAGACCATAGTAGGCAGAAGCCAAGGACGCAGTAATTGGGATTTCCCCTCTTTTATGGTTCATCTTCTCAGCACTTGGTGACCTTCCTACTTTTTGTGAGTTATAGGAACTTGTTCACGTCCTGCTGTAGTTACTGGTATGTATTTTATGAATTATTTCTGGGCAATATGCAATTTAGTGTTTGTAGGAATATAGGATTTCACTTGAAACCTGTGGTCATCTGGATCAATCTGTTCCTACTGTATGCACTTAAGGTGTATTTAATTCCATTGTAAAATTCTAGCTTAATTTTTCTCTCTACACCAGTAAAATAAGACTAATTGTGTGGTCTGACGAAGGAGCCACCTAGCTTGGTGTCCTTCTCCTACCATGGCCGTAATCAGACACGTAGTCAGGAAAAAGAATGTAGAAATGTTGTCCAGTGTTTCCTGTAAAATAGTTTTCTAGCCACTTGGCAGTTTTCATCTTGAAGACTTGCAGCATTAGATGAAGGCTGCTAAATAGACATTAAAATGAATATATGTGCAAAATACTCATTCAGTCCCCTCTTCAACTTGTGTAAACTGTTGGCATACAAAAAAGTAGCTGGCAGCGAGGTCTGCATTTAGAACTCCCAGACATGATGAGAGACCATTCTGTGATTATTTCTTCCTCTTCCCTGCACAAACCCAATGATGACATTTAGTCTCTGGTCGTGATCTCTGTTCACTAGTTATTTTCTATATTCTTCCAGGCTTTTGAGTTTCTGAATGATGACCTCTGTTGCAAAGTTTTGGAGCTAATTAATATTCTGGTACTCTGACACAGATTATTAAACAAACTGAATGTCAAAAAAGTCTTAACAGTATGTTGTGAGTAGCCATTTTGAAAGAGCTCTAAGAACCCTTAGTCTGCTCTTAGAGGTCTTAAAACTAATTTAATCTGAACAATTCTTCCAAGGTGCAATGAACAGAGTAATCAAATGATGTGAAGTGTAGTCTCAGTTTCTTCCATAAACACACATTTTTGTCTTTGCAAGTTGAACTAGCCAGAACTAGGCCAGTGCCTTTTTAGCCTTTCAAAGCTGGACAACAGTTGTGCTTATAACCTGTTTCCCAGACTGTTAATCACAGGTTGAGGTGCAGTGTGTGTATTTTTCACTCATGGTGATGTGGCTTATTAAATTTTGAATAATAAATCCAATCTGAAACAGGACCATGACTTCAATTTTCATGTCTTCAACAAGCCAGGTATCAAAAGTCATATTGGTGTCTGGTCAGACAACAGCAACACCTTACTTGTACCTTAGGTAGCCCACGAGCTCTCATCATTCCCTGTTACTGGCACTCATTGATCAGAGTGTAGAAAAACAGTTTCAGCACATGTAACTTGGAACCCAACAAAGGTTCTGTGCTTGCCGGCTCTGTTTGTCCTACTGGCTTAGTAACCATTACCTTTTCAGAGGTACTGTTTAATGCTTAGTAATTTTCCCAAAGCTGGTAGCTGCTAAGTTGCCTCTAGAACAAAAACTCAGAAGCTGATACTTGTTTTTTTGCTGTCTTCTTTGGAGAAGTAGTTTCGAGTAAAATCTGTTTTGAGTAAAGATCTAGGTATTCTGGAATGTGGGAGTTGAAGTGGAATGTGGAAGTGCTTGGTCCTGCAGCAAATTGTGGTTTAGACCTGTACTAAATGAGTTGCTCAAATTCTGTCTGTTACACAGCCATGTTTAGGGTTACCATTTTTTTTCTTCCTATAAAAGCTCTCAGATCTTTATGTAAAAAGTTCTCTTTAAATTAATGTACTAACTCCAAGATGAAAGAGGTTTTTGTGTGTGTCTGTAATGTTGTACTTCAAAGGATAATTGTATGACACTGTCATTTCAAGTAGATAAAAGCTACAAACATTTGTAAAATGCTGATACATGCTGGAAGATTTAAAAACTGAATGTAGAGACATTTGGCAAAGCAATCCTTTAGGCTTGATGTTAAATAAAAAAAGATGAAGATATGGTGAATTGAGATGGTCCACATTATATTTGATGCCAAAACTCTTATTTTTTTCCGTATTTTAAATTACATTTATTTCTTCTATAGTATGCTGAGAAGAGGTAAAGGATATATCTGGAGCTTAAATTACTAGTTTACAGGTTTGTTCTTATTTTTCAAGGTGTTTGAGCCTAGAAAATTTTCACATTTCTTTCACAAGGGTATTAAATACTATAGTAGACTCAGAAATGTGATAGTTTTTCAGATTTGGGATTCTGTAGCTGAAAGTTTAAGTAACATGTGTCTGCTGTGTTAAACACACTCTAATAAAGCATTCCAGTGAAGTATATTGGAATTGGGCACTTCCAGCATTCTTAGCAACTAAATTAGGGGCCTATACTTGACAACCAAATATTTAGGGACCTGTCTTTGAGCACTTCTGAATAATGCCATAGCTAGAGCTTATTTGGTTTTAAAAGATCAGTGGAAGAATTTCCCATTCAGACTATTTCTCCACTATTTTAATTTGTTACTAATAGAAAGAATTGAAATGGACAGTCTATAATACATCTTAATGGCTAGGAAGACATAGAAACTCTGAAGGTCATTTTTTGAAATGGGAAATAAATTAAAAATTAACAAAACTTGTACAGTAAGCGCACATAAAGATATCTTGTACCCTTTTGGAGATAATGTGCACTGTAATTACCTTGTATGAAATAAAGATACCTCAGGCAGTTGACTTTTACAGCAAAATGTAGGTGTTATTTTTAGCCTGAGGCAGAAACTGAGGAGCATCTCATTATCTAACAGTCTTCTTTAGTCTAAAACATAAATGGGTATTTTAATATAATCCAATTTTGTGGGTTTGCTTCGTCATTTGAATTAAAAAGAATGTAGCTCATCAGATGTCAGATCAGTTTTTGTCAAACTTACCCAGGGGCTGTTTGCACACAGGTGTTGCTAAGCAGCTCAGTACTAAAAACCACAACTCATAGTATGTTACATTTTTTATAAGGTGCAAAAATGTTTGTGAATCAAAACAAGAATGTAGAAATGGGCATATTGATGTAGTTTTTCATGCATGAAATATTCCCAGCTACTATTCTACTTCCCTTTTTGATTTTTCCTAAGGTTTTTTTGTGTTCTGTTTATTTAGGATGAGTTGGAGGTTGGTTGTATGTTTTTATGTTCTAAAGCTTCCAGCACTTAACTGCTGGCCAGTTCAGAGAGACCAGAAAATGAGATTTGAAGCCTGAATTACCCTGCAGCTTATTAGTTCAGCCTGAGGATACCTGTTCTACTTTGAGACCCCACTTGGATCACTCTGGAAGCACTGTGATGGTGCTTGTGCAGTGGTGAACTTGTGGCTAATAAATAGTGCTGACCTTACCTGTCTCCTTCTGGAAATACGGGGAAATGTGGATATACAAATGTGATGCAGTGATGTTCAAATTGACTCACAGACCCTTGGATGTCAGTGTTGCTTACCACTTTCCAAAAGTGTTTGGTAGACTTGCCACTACATTGAGGAAGTACAGTTGTTTGTAAGTCAGTGCAAATTTTGCACTGATTCATGTGCCTGAGATCTGTGTGTCACAGACCTTAGTTTGGAAGCAGCAATATTAAAATGAATAGATATACCTTAAAATATACCTGTAAAAATCACTTCTTTAAATATGCTTGGGGTTTTTTTCAATTAAAATAGTAGATTTACTGAAGTCATAGTAAATAATAAAAAAAAAGGCTAAACTGAAGGGTAAATTCAACATGTGGCTACCTTGCAAAATGTTACAGAACTTTGACGGAGATGCCAAATGTACTGATATTTGAAAAAGCAGATGATAAGGAAAGATATGTATGTATGGCCAGACTTCACGAATGAAGATTTAGGAAGGGCTCTCCCCAAGGTGGGTGTGCCCTTCGAGCCTGTGCAGTGAATTTTTTAGGTGAGGCACAGCGTGCACAGAACTGTCCTAAGGGTCCATTTGCCATGGCTGAGCAAGCTTGGACAGTGACAGTGAAGTCCTCAGGACTGTCACAACACCTGGCACTAACTGGGGCTGACCCTGCTGAGCATCCGAGATCTGACGGGATCAGATGGCAGGGAGGCATTGAACTGCCAGGGGACAGTCCCCACTGAGACTGGAACTCAGGACCTTGGGATTCAGAGTCCAGAGTGCTCTCCATTACACCTCGGGACTGCCCTATATGGAAAGATAACTAATTATAAATACAGCTTAGAAGAGACAATTTTGTAAATTTTCTTGGTTAGTAGTACAGGTTGGATCACCTGGAGAGAATTGATGAACATGATAAATAAAAAGCAGCTCACTAAACAGATTATTTATTTGGAGGCTTGCAGGAAGGCTGGCGAGTGACTTTTCATGGAAGCATGTAGTGATAGGACAAGGAGGGAATGGCCTTAAACTGAAGGGAGAGCAGGTTTAGAGTAGATATTAGGAAGAAATTCTTTACTATCAGGGTGGTGAGGAACTGGAGCAGGTTTCCCGGTGAGGTTGGGGACTCCCTATCCCTGATTCAAGGGCAGGCTTGGTGGGGCTTTGAGTAACCTGGTCTAGTGGAAGGTTCCCTATCCATGGCAGAAGCATTGGAACTAGATGATCTTTGAGGACCTTTCCATTCTGTAATTCTAATGACACCCTCAGTTGTAAAATGTTTTATTAACAAGCGGACTAAAAGCTACTAAATGTTCAAGTGCCACAGTCTTTACCATAGTAAATAAAGTCAAGAAATAGAGAATTTGAACATATTCAATTCCCTTTGCTGCTAGGACATCAGAAGTTTAGTTAATAACCTAACATGTAGAAAACTGTTTTTTGGTGATGTTTTCTATATGATTTTCCTTTGTGCCTTCCATTGGCATATTTTTATCTTTATTTTGTTTTGTTCTTTTTCTGTTAAGTGCATGTTGTATCCAGTGCTCATACTTGGGTATGAGATGGCGTTTGTAGGGCCTTTTGCATTTCCTCATAATATACTGAGATTGAAACTTTTTGGAAGAATCCTGGGAAAAAACAGGCAGGGATGGAGTAAGTGTTAACTGTTTTAAATCTGCAGTGACTACATGACTGGATTTTCCCTTAGTTTTCCAAAACACCTCCAAAAGGAGTATGAGATAGACAAAACTTTAATTGGAAAAACAGAGGCAAAAAAGCAGGTAGTTTTAGTTATCAACACGAAAATAGAGACTAGGAAATTATTGGATGTGTATTTGACAGAAGAATTATGAAATGCGTTTTCTATTAGCCATAGAAATTTTTTTGAGACGGAAGGAAAACTAAGCCCTTTATTATTTCACTTTCTACTTTTTGTAACTTTTTGAAAATATTAATTGTCATACATTATAAGAGGATGTTCCCTTTATCAATTGTAGCCACAGGTTTAATTAATGAGAACAATCTCAAAATGGCAGGTTCAGTCATGCCTTAACTGTATGACAGACAAAATGCCTGAAGGCAATTGAGGTAACAGGAAAGGGGGACTGTCTTCTTGCAAAGCGACACCGGCTCATTAAACAGTCATGTTCATCCCTGGTATTCCAACCCTTTCTTTTCTTTCTTCCTTCAAAATTCCATCACTGCCAGATACTGGCAGTGGTATGCTCTAGTAATTAAGAGGAGAAAGGATGTGAAGCTTATATGCCTGAGCAAGTTCTTTCAAGGTAAAAACATGTGATACCAATATAACATTTCTGATTGATCATTGAGAGTGTCTAATTTGTAGCAAACCTATTTCCCAAAATAGAACAACAATGAAAAAGCCCATTTAAAGTGCATCCCTTTAAAATGCAGCTAGCAACCTTCAGAAGTCCTTATTCTTTTTGTGTGTGTGTATAGTGAAGGAAATAGGAGGTTAAAAGGTAGAGTAATCTTTAAGGTTCAGTTTTAAAACTTTATCTTAGAGAGGAAAGGAAAAGGGTCTTTGCTTGGCTTCATTTAGAGCAGAAAGATAGATTTTCTATTTTGCAAAGTAGCTGGCTACTTTATTTCTGATTCTTAGGCTGATCCTTCATTTGTCTTAATAATTTGTTTTTGATTAATTTTTTTAATAGCCTGTTAGGTATCATGTCCACTTCTGTAATCAATGTATGATTTATTGTTGTCCATCTCTAGCGTAGTATCCAATGTAATTAAATGAGACCATTTTCATTAGTTATGGTAGCTATTTAATTCTTGGGTGTATACTTATGAGGATTTGTTGCTTCAAGTCTTCATTCTTAGTACAAGTGTATAGTGTTTATGCAAAGCTATGCTTGTAAGGGAATTTTTGTTAAATTACCTTTTGAAGTTTTAGTGTTGTTTTTTTTTGTTGGTTTTTTTTGTTTTTTTTTGTTTTTGTTTTTTTTTAAGTCTGTGTGCTGGGAACTTTAAAATAAAACACCCTTTCAGACTGTGAATGCATATTGCATGCCTTGGACTCCTTTTTTTTGTCTTCAGGTATGTCTGAGGTAGAGCAAAGGTCAAATGTTAACCATCTCCTCAAGTTACGTTTCAGATTAAGAAGACATGAATGTCAGGAATTTGCAAGAATGAGTTTAGTGAGGCCAGTAATGTCAAAGTATTAGCTGAAAATGTGAGGAGGGGAAGAAGGGAATGTGGCAAGAGGGAGGGGGATATTTTGCGGATATTTAAATACGCTTTCCCCAGAGCAGACAATGTGTTAGAAGGGATCACGGAACTGATGGTGTTGGGATGAAAAAGTGTATTTTGCTTTTGAATTAAACTCCAGTTTTATTACTTGCAGAATGGTTTGGTTTAAAAAAAAAAATAGCATTTGCTGCTTCTTGTGGGTTTTTGTTGCCCTTAGTTTTGTTCAAATGTTTTAACACCTTTGAAAGTCTGCAGTAGTGGAAATGTAATCGTGAATGTTTAGGGGGTTTTTTTATTACTTGGGAACATTTTCAAGAATGTGCTTATTTTCTGCTTAGATGAATTTGCTACTTATATTTAAATGAGTTTACAGATGAATGCTTTTTACTTTCAAGACCAATTCTCTTCAAAAGGTGGAACTGTCCTTGAATGGTGGATTTGTAAAAAGCTGTTTATTTCCAGAAGGCTTTTTTTATTCAGAACAGAATCCTGTCCTCTAAATAGTTAACAGATTAGTCAGAGCGTTTTATATACAGCAGTTGGATTGAATTCCCTGATTTTTAGGGAATATTGGACTTGAAGATAGTTCTATGGCTGAGTCAGTTCTTGCTGAAATAAAGCTAGATCTTTAGTTTGGAAATCAGCTGATCCAATAAGAACTTTTCAGGAATTCAGTCCTCACAGTCATGTTATGTTTCAGCTTCCTTCTCTGTCGGAGGGATTTGGGTGTTACGGGTGTGTCATCAGCGACAGCACCAAAACCTCCTGGACAAGAGATACAAGAAAGAACAATTTCCACTCAACTGTTATAAAGTATTTGGAAAGAGAACTACGAAGCAAACTGCAGACTTTTTGATTTTTTTGTTCTAAGCTTTATTTCATGCTACAAGATACTTAAATGTGCCTGTAATGAAGCAGAAGGAATTGTCATTGGCTGCTTACCCATTTCAGACATTTGGCAGCTGCCTGGTTAGTCCCCATAACAAGTCCTTTGATAGTCATCCCTTGGCAGTAGATAGCAAGGAAAAAAAGCTGTTGTGTAGCTTAGACACTGCAAATCACTGTTCTGTATGTGCTTGTCTAGAGTATTGTAACAGAAATGGGCACATCCCTTCCAGATGTTAATGTCTAGTAGGAGGGTTATGTGTTGAGAACTGAATAAAAAGATACACTGAGCTCTCTGCATTTTTACTTGAGCTTGATTTGAAGGCAGCCTTAATTCCCAAGACAGACTTCACTGATTTTTATTTTACACAATGATTTGCTCAAAGATTTTCATTATTTTTGTCTTTGGTTCCTAATTTTGTTAAATTATTTACAATCAATTTCCAGCATGGCCTTTGTCAGTACACCCACTACTTACTGCAGTTATTGACTGGAAATTTATTTGCTTTCATCAAGTAGTCCTTTCCTATCTAAGTGGGATGTTTGAGGAATTGATCTTGAGAAGTTACTTTATAATGCAGTTAAAGGCTGCACTTATGTGTCCCTTGGCTTCTCACTAAGGTCATGCATCAGTACCCAAGGAACAGGATTTGTAGAGTATCTATGGGGCAAGCATGCATATTGTCTCTTATCTCAGAAGATGAGCAGGGTTGCCAGCTATGTGGATTAATAACTTTATTGGGAAGGCAGTGGTAGAAGTAATCTTTGGTGGTCCATTTTCCTCTGCAACCTTTAACCTGTGAGTCCCATTTCTTCTTTTCCTTAAATCTGAGAAAGCTGCTGATCTTAGTAATAACAAAGCTGATACAAATTCTGTAATGAAAGCCCAAGAAAAGATCCAATCAATATGCAACAGAAGGAAATGTAAGTAAACACACTGACAGAAAACAGCAGAAAATAAGTCATGCAAAGGAGAGAGATTCCTGATTTTTGTCTACTTTGATTTGATTTCAGTGACCTATCAGATCACAGATGTGTTGGAACCTGACCTTTCTTGGGTTTGGTACATTCAGAACCCCTTTGGTCAATGTGTAGTCTTTGTCATGTGGTGTGTGAAAGGAGTTGTGACTTGACTGTATTTATGTAGCCAGTAGAGTAAGAGTTGGAACAATGGAGCAGTAAAGGTACACTTGGATAGGGCAGCTCACTTTTTGGAGGTGGGTAATTTAAGCAAATGTTACAGGAGGAAGTATACTTCCATCTAGATAAAGTGTGTGAATTTTAAACAGTCCATCTTTCTTTGTTCCCCTGGTGAATAATAGAGAATCAATTGGCTATTTCAAACCCAGAAACTTTGGCTTTTAAATGCTTTTCCTTTGTGTGTTTTAGAAGAACCTTTCAAATACATCTGCTTACTTGTTTTGTGTGGACCTTCTCTAGTTTCTTTTCCTCCTGTTTGTTTTGTTTCCTGTTTTCAGAATTTACTCCAATTTTCATAGTTTAATCCTGTTTTAATATGAGTAAGGGGAGTATAAAGCATATCTGAGAAAATCTTTTTGGTTGGTTCTCCTTGCTGAAGTTACTGGTCATCAGAGAGAGTGCCTGGTGGTGTGCCAGTTTGTTTCTTTGTTTTGATTTTGGTTGTTTAGTTGTTTGGGTATTTTAAGTATGGAAAAAGAAACAAAGTTACCTTGAGACAAAGATAATTCTTTCTCAGAAGCTAGTGAAAGTTTACTTTTTTCTCAGATCCTTTTCTTTCCAGATGTTTCAGGGGCTTGGGGACCTTAATTAATTCAACTCTGCTTTCAAAAATGAAATCAAGATGAATCCAAAAAGGATATGTCCAATACAGTAATTGTAAGTAGGAAATATTTCTTAAGTTGTTCCTCATTCTTTAAACTGAAGCATTTTAATTGCTAACAGAACCAGAAGTATTTCTAGTAACAAAAATACCCAGTGTTTATTTGGATAGATATGTATTCACATATTTCTAGTATTTTAAAGAATTTTGCTATTGCTTACAGCAGCCATCTAGGAGATTCGGAATCTTCATGAATTATGGAATGCACGTACAAATGTATCTGTTACAGATAATTTAAATTTGAATACAAAACCAGCATTAAGTGTTTATTCTTACTAGTAGAAAAATTTTGTAACTTTTCAAGTCCATCTTCATATCTCAATCATTCTGATAGTGTTTGTTTTGATAAAAGTTGTTTNGATGAACTTTTTAATTCCTAGATTGAAAATGAGGTTTGTCCTTTGATTTGGATTTGACTCTTTGATTGTGCTGACATGAAACTTATATGTGGGCAATACAAAAATAAAGTCTGGCCTTGCTCTGTTAATCTGAGTGGTGTGGAATGGCTTGTTTGTGAATAAAGTGCTTGATTAAGTTGTGGAGCCCAAATTTGAACAATTTGGGGGAAGTTCAAAGTAATTTTGTCATCCTAATTCTTGTTTATGCTCTGTGTTTGTTTATCAGTAACACATGTGCTAGGGAGTGAGAGCTGACTATTGAGATAGTTAAAGGTCTTTTCCTTT
>VWZD01011473.1:57939-108987 GCA_013396695.1 Sakesphorus luctuosus
ATAAGAAAAAATACTTATTCCTCTGTACTCAGAAGAATATATGTTCTTCCTTCAAAGTTTTATGAAATGTTTAGATAGAATGGGATAGAAGGGATTACATAGTGAATTTGTTTACAGGATGGTTTTGGAAGCTGAATGACACTGCTGTTTGTGAAGTATCACTTAGCTTAGTGTTTTCGAGAATGGTGCTTTTAATTTTGTTAGTTTCCATTCAGAAAGCCAAATTCTACATTGTGTATCCAATGAAATTTATTGGGTTTTTTAAGTTTNTGAGATAGTTAAAGGTCTTTTCCTTTGACAGTTGGAATTTTTCAAGGGAAACACTCAAGTTGTCTCTTTCGTCCAGTAGTGGATAACTGTGACTTCTGTAATCTAAAATTTGCAGATGGGATAAGGCTCAGTAGTTTATAACAACAACAACAATAATAATAGTAGTAGTAATAATGTTAGTCATAAATTTCATTTGATTTTATAGTTGTCTCCTCAAATAAGGCTACTTAACATGTTCCTCCTCCTCAACTCTTTTTCTTTCTTTATGACTTGTATGTAAGATAAGTAGTTGGATTTTTTTTAATGTATTTTGCTATTAAATTAAAGGTCACATGAGAATCTCCAGGAATCAGCCGTTTCACAAGAATGTGACTCCTGAAAGATGGTCTGTTCTAACATGCTGCTTCTACAGCCATGATGTGCTGTGTCAGAGTAAATTAGAGCACAGCTTATTCATCCTCCTGCCTCATCACCAGAGTTGGGATTTTGAATACCCATTGCTCTTTATTCTTCAGACTTCATTAATAGTTTTGGACCATAAGTAAAGTTCTAGGTCAGTGGCCCTTTCCCGGTTAATGGAGCCCTTTTTAAATCTACTGGAATGTGAAGAATGAAGTTTTACTTCCCTTTTTGGGAACTCCTAATTTTTGCCAGTTGTATGATTACCTCAAGCTTCTGCATTGCTTTAAGCAATAAAAGAGTATCACTAATTTATTTACTATGAATAATTAGAATTTACAACACAAAGAAATGACATTTAAGCTATAGCCTTTCAGGAAACTAATTATCATGTATATGAAGGTTCCCTAGAAGATGCGAACTGAATGCTGAGAAGATTTGTTTTAATGGGACCATTTAAAGTTTCTTTTTTATGTTAAGGCCTGTCTTTATTCTGATACCCTACTCATAAGCTGAGCAGAAAAGTGAGATTTGAGGGAACAACTAAGAAATTACTTTAGGCAAACGTGTCTCAAATCCTCCTAAAAAAATAAGGCATTGAATTTCAAATCGAGATGTACAATTCTAGTCCTTAATATATAATTGTCTTGTCAACTGTCAGTTTAAAAGTAGCAACTTCAACTTAATATTGTAAGATTTTACGGAGTTACATTCCCTAGTAGTTTTGAGAAATAGAAACAGGTTTAATTTGGTTTAGAGACCTTACAGCAATCAGTATTTTTTGCTTCCCAACCCCATCTCCCACCGCCATTATCTTATTGAAATGGACTTTGCATGTTGATGGTTGTGTTTTTTCAAGGAAAAAGATCAGGAGGAGTGAGAATGTACTCTTTTGTGTGTCTGTGTGACTGTATCCAAGTTACTATCCGTAACCCAGGTTTTGTTCTGCAGCCAGCTAATTTAAATCCTCCTAGGAATGCACAATATCCTTGCCAAAGGGTTTCACCAAGCAATTGAAAACCGTGTTTCAAAATAGGCATTCTTTACAAATACTTGAATTAAAATTTTGTCTTTAAGAACAGACTGTTAGCTGTGCATGTGCTTTTGGCAAATAGAGGTAAATGTTTAGTCTGGGCTGTTGAATAACTGAAGGCTTAGCATGGTGAGCTTTGCTGCATGGAGTGCAGCTCAGTGGAGGGTGGCATGTGAAGAAACACACAAATTAAAGCACTGTAGGAGTGTAATAAATAAAACAAACCACTGGATTCACTAAAAAGAAAACAAAAAAAATTGCAATTCTTGTCTCTTTTTTTAGAAGAGTGTAAATAAGTCATGTATCAAAGCCAGCATAGTCAGATAAATCCTCAATGTTGCCAACATTCAATAGGTGTTTCAACAAGTAGTTTTCAGATCTTTCCTCTGGAAGTGCCCAGCAGCATCTGTTACTGAGAACTGTGACCACTGTGGGTGGAGTTGCACCTGTTCTGCCTCCAGTAGAAGCTGCATTCATCTGCCAGAGCAGATCCACAAGGGACTGACTGCTTTAGACTTGGGGTTGTGGTCAGTCAAGAGCTATTACGGTGTTGTACTGGATTTTATGCCTCTTGCTTGCCTGTCTCCCTTAAGGCAGAGTTACTGATGGTGGGTGTGCTGTTAGCTCATTACAGTGCAAAATAAAGGTGTTGTTTCCAATGGTTTGCGTACTTCCAATGAATTCTTTCAGTACTGTGGTGTGGTAGCATGGCTGTGGAGGATCCCATCTCACTTACATGTGCCATTTTTTATCTCTGACTATTACTTGGTTATAATCTAAGTCATGTTGTTTTGCCTTTCTGGTTAGATTGGTATTACTGTGCTACATAGATGAGTGCTTGGCATTAGGAGTACATGTTCAAGAAATATTTCTGTTTGCTGCCTGGTGGAAAGAAGTGTAAATATTCATGTCAAAAGAGGTTTTTCTAGGGAGTTAGTTCATCTCCAGTAAGGATAAACATTTGAAAATGAGCATGTCTGGATAACTTAAACTCAAAGCAGTTGTCCAAAGTAGTCTCTCGTCCGGTAATACTGATTTCTAAGAAACCTTGTAATACTGGAGAAGTTTTCAGAGAATTTGAGTATAAAATTATGATTTAAAAAGCAATACCAGGAGCATAAGCTGAGACGCAGATGCTCGTGGCGTAAGAGTCGGTTCCAGGTAAATTAGTGAGTTATCTATTTTATTTAATTTTCTTGTCTAATAACCAGACAGTGTAATTTAGCAGATATTGTTTTTCTAGTATTTTAACTAAAACCATCACAGAAGTCTATTGTAGTCCTCTTGTGAATAGATTGTGTTAATAGGAAGACAGAAGTTGTAAGAAAGGTAGTAATTGTGACTAAACTAGTGGGGAAAATGGCTATGGATCACAGTTTCTTCAGTAGATATGATAGACTAATAGTAATTGAAGTTAATACTAGGGTGCAGACAATTGGATAAGGTCAGGAGGAGAAAGGTGTAATTTAAGGACTGATATCCTGTGCTTAAAAGAAGGAGCCTGTACATTTAAATGACATAAGAGCAGTTGTCCTCATTCAGGGGAAACATTCCAGCCATCCCAGCGTCCTTTCTTGGCAGGGATGAGTGGGAATGTGTTTGAAAGCAAAGCAGGTGTGGACCAACTCTTTTTCTTTCTGCTTTTTTTTCCGCTGTTACCGTCCCTGATTTGACCTATATTGTGCTTAGGGAACCCTTTGATGTGTGTGCCTGAGACAGAGTTCTGCAATCCCATACATGCTGGATGGTGTGAGAGCACAATTACCCTGCTGCTGATGTCTGCTTCTCCCAGTTTGCTGTGCAACTGCAGGCGGTTTCTGTGGGGTGCGTGCATGAAGGTTGGTGGGGAGAATTATGTTCATGGTGCAGTTTTTTGTCCTTGTTTGTGTTGCCACTGCAACTTTTCCTGCTAAGAGTTTGCTATTACAAAATCCTGGAAAATAAGGCTGCAGAGGGCCTTGAAGAACCATCTAGTTTGTCATCTTATACCAACAGGATCCTTGCACCTGTTATTCCTGACATTTATCAGACATTGATGTGTTCTTAGGGTGTGGCTTTTTGTATGCTCTTGGGTATTTTTCCTGCAATGTAATTGCTGTTTTTGCAACAAAATCTTCTTAGGTTGAATGAAATGTGTAAGTGAATCAATCTGTCCTATTTGCAAGGTGTTTTTTCTTGTCACTGATCTAATTGATTGTTTATAATATGACCTGAGATTTTTGGGAGAAATCCTTTCTTGCAGCGTTTCGTATCAGGGGTGAATGACTGTGAAAGCCTTTGTGGGTGTTTGATATGACAATGCAGAGATATACTTAGGTCTTGCTTCCCTCTCTCCACATTTTAAAAACAGTCTTTAAACACAAACCATAAGTTGAAAAGGAGATACAGAAGAGAATCAGAGCCTTTTATTAACTGAACTCCATTAAATAAGATAGTACATTATATAGAAGAAAAGATAGCCAGAAAAGGTCCTAGGCCAGACTTATGTTCCAGGCATAAACCACTACAGCTAAATTATCAGTACCCCTTTTTATCTTACGACAAATCCATGTCAGAGGTACAGTTAAAAACCAAAAAAAGTCATGGAAGTGTGTACAGAGCTCTACTTACTTTAACAGAAAGGAGTTCCTGTTTAAAAAATATGTAAAACTTTGATAATGCAGTGATAAGAGAATACCAAAACCTTAGTAACATAGGACATAGTGCAGTAGCTGTGTTATGATCTTTTGTGGTCTTGTTTTCAATGGATACTTTTTCCTAAAATTACTTGCATGTGTTAGCGAGAGAAATTACTGAAGTGATGAAGGCTGTGTATCCAGGGTATACATATTTTAATGCATTTTTGTACATCTGTGACGAAAGAGGGGGTAATTCAATACAAATTTCACAAGGAGATAGGCCAGGTCTAGTGTGCGCTGTTGTTGTGCTATCCCTTGTGTTGTGTTTGTGCACCTGTTGTAATAACAGGGGAAATGGCAAGTCTGAAAATTAACTTTCTGGGGGATTTATTGAATTAATTTACAGCAGAATCAGTTCCTGTACTGGTAAACATTGTGCCAAGATGGAAGGATGAGCAGTGCAGGCCCCAGGATGAGTAGAAGACAAGGCCGGACTGTGTGACTGGGCTGTCTGTAGGTATTTCTGAATTCATGCTGTTTGTGGTGGACAAAGCCAGATTAAGTCCAGCTTGTTTCTCCATTCTGCTCATTTATATTTATGTGGCAGTTTTCTTTCGGTTGCAATGGCCCAGCTGCATGTGGAGCCAAGCTGCCAGAGGGAACGCGCTAATCCACCATCCTTGACTCCTGATGGGCCTTTTTACCCGAGGAATCATAACACGGAGCTGTGTTGTTATGTGGTGTGGTGGTGAAACTTCAGGGGTTGAATGGTAAGTAGCCCTCTTGTTTCTACTCAGGAGTAACAGGAGCTGTGCAGGTTACAGGGGGCAAACTGTTCTGCAACCCAGACAGCCTGCAGGTTCAAGAAGTCACCTTGGTCAGTGTCAGAGCTCTGAAATCTTGAATCAGCAGTTTGTTTCCCTTTAAAAATAGATGGTGTTTACTGTTATCAGGGATACTATTTGTATCCCAAGTAGTTAATGATTTTAAATGTTAGTATGCGCTTTTAGATGAGTAATTTCACTCATTCTCTGGTTTCAATTGCTGAAGTTCTAGTTTTGTGAGAGTTTTAACCTTTTCCATGTCCAGGCTGCTTTAGATCCTTGCTTTTACCTGTCTTGCCTGTGCTGATCCTGGTACTCATGGGATCCTGTAGTCAGCTGGACCAGGGTGTACAAAGTACTAGTTACTTTTTATAGAGGTAGCTTTCTGCTAGCAAATTACTCTGACATGAGTTGCCAGTGTCAGGGGAGGTGATGCAGAGGGCTGGTAGATGCCCATGGGCAGAAGCGGGAAAGAGGGAGAGTAGGGAGTATGGCTAAATGGACACAGGCTAATACAAGCTGTCATGGAATATCCACCCTTGTCCATCATGTTGTTAAATTTGTTAGGAGTCCTGGAGGAGGGAGAAGTCTTGTTTCCTTGGCTGGAAAAAGCAATTGCAGGGGGACAAGTGAAAATGAAAAATAGACATAAAAATAAAATCAAAGCAATGCAGGGTTATTTCAGTGTTGAAATAAAGTTCAACTTCAGGGTGAATGTTCAGTTCTGATTGTATCTGCAGTAGTTGCATTTCTTTAAATTGTCTAATATTCTCTTACACTTAGTCATAGATATGCACAGACACTCTGTGTTTTCACATTGGTTTAATATTGGTTTTAAGTATTCCTTGCTCTTCCAAATCTACAGACAAGGATCACATGGCAGGGAAGGGGAAGAGTTTGAAATATTTACTGAACAGAAAGCTGTATATATAAAGCCTTCTGCTAATTTTTGTTTTGTTTAGCACACGTGCTAAAAGGTTAATAGCTAGCTTATCACTTCTATTGTATCAAGATATTTTTTCTAACCTAAAGCAATGGCAATTGCCATTTAAGGAAGAATGTCTGCGGGAGCCAGTGGTATTTACTAACTGCGCCTGTAAAAACATTCCTTTTCACCCTCAGATGCTCACTCAGCCATCTGTTTTCCAAGCGACATTATTACAGGCTTCAGCTTGTAGTCTGAGAAATTAAAAGCACGTTTTAATAACGTGAACAGCAGAATCCTCATTCCTGACTCCTCCCCGGATACTTCTTCACTTGCGTTCCTCTGGCTTGGTTAGGAGTATAGTGTAGCAATGGCAGTGGGATTTATTTTGTTTGGTTTGGGGGNCTGTTTACAACATGAAGACCCTTACTGGAGCATCAGTTTATCTTTGAAAGTTTTTTTTTATCATTAAGATTCTTTAAATCAAGAGGAAAAAAAATCCATTTTAAAGTATTATTTGGCTGTGATAGGTAGTTACATGAGATGAATTGAGCTCTGAACCGCATTTGCAATATTGTCAGCTCATACAAATTCCTCTCCTTGTCCTCTTTGGTGAGAGTGACAGGCTGTCGGACTGGGCACAGGAATGGCTCAGAGCTGCTCCCTGGTAACAAAGTGAATGCTCCTGCCCTGTGGTACCTACAGTATGCATATAATTGTTTACCTTTCTTTCACCGGGGAGCAGTAGAGCTTGAATTACTTTGTGTTTGCCACAGTTTGGTGTACAGAAAACAACACCTGTGAACAGTTACCATGGCAAAGATGAAGCGTCTTAATTTGTGTATCACTCTAAACCATAAGCTTACACTTTCATTCCACTCAAAAGAAATTGGAGAGGGAGGAGTGTCATATCCCTTCTGTTCTGTGCCTCAGCAAGGAAGACCCTTGCCATTGCCTTGGGTCTGGAGCACAGAGCAAATCCATGTCAGCATGTAGCAGAGTTTCCTGGTCATCATTAATGGGCAGATTTTGGAGTACTTCAGAAAAGAGGGCTTTACCCAATATGCCTGTTGTACAGTTGACAAATGCATGTTACAGTTGATGTAATGATCAAGATAATAAATGCCTTATAAGCTGAAATCTTAATGATTTGCTTAAGCTGTCTACCTAAAAAGGTAGATGTGGTGAAATACAAAGCATTGATTGCTGAAGATTTGGCCAAGACTTAGACTATATTGTATGCAAGTAACTCTACAGCTAAAAAAACCCTGAAGCTTGGAGCAGTCTCAACAATTAAAATAACAGTAATAGAAAATTACCTTTTGTACAAATGCTCTCTGCAGTTGTGAATATAAGCTTTTGTTTAGCCAGCATTTTCCCTGCTTTATGTATTGGTGCTTTATTATGTTTTGATTTCCTATGAAAACACAATTACTCTCTTATGCAAAGAGTTACAGTAGTGTGAGGTTCTAGCGAGTGCAGTTGTTTTGAACAAACTGTGTGACGTGACTCATTCCTCCCATTATGATGCTGTACTGGATTTCCTCACACCTGGATTGATTTGTTTTTGTGTCTGTGCACATTCTACTCTGTTCTGAGGTCACCATATTCAAATGCTGGTTTTGTACTAAGGTACTTGAATGTGCTGGTACTGTTTTGTGGACTTGAAGTGTGTACATGAAATACTTTTCAGTGGCAAAGTCTTGTCTATCTGCATGTTCTCATCCTGAAGGCAGTTTTTCTTGCCTACTGTAAGTGGAGTATGTCCAGCTCTGTCCTAGACCTGGTAATCAAAATGGCAAAAGTTTGTGGATGCATGGTGCAGGGGAAGTTAGGCAGCTCACTCTGACAATGACAGAAACACCACAGAAAAGTACACTGTGTAGTTTTGCTTCTCAGATCAATTGAAATAGATGTGTCCTTTACTTTCTTGCTTATTTTTGCTGCTGTAATCTCTATTTACTTGAGTAGCTCCCTCTCACCAGGCATCAGCTACTTGTTCTTTTTGTGAGCTTTCCCACAGTTCTGTCTCCCACGCTTTCTCCTTCTCACTCCCAAGTCAGTACCATAGTTCACTCAGTTCCTCACAGAGCTTTTGAATGGGAAGAGTCAAACACCTGCTGAGCTGGCTGAAGGCTGAATGCAGTGCTGACTGCTCAGGTGGAAGGGTAACTGCCTGTTTTGTGTAGCCCTTGAATTACTGTGGCAGCTAATCTGCATATTTCACATTTAGCAAACTTCAATTAACTCTCCCACACTTGTGCAATTTTCATATTTTAAAGATACTAATGTATTATTTAATATTTATTACAGTCTGAAACACTGCACACACATGCACACCCCTGATCACTAATGACTTCAAAAAAACGTGGGTACAAAAAAGCTGTCATTTCTGAGCGCAGTTTCCACAAGGAACAAAGGTGCAAGTGATGGTGACAAAAGACTGATGCTGTTAATATGTGAGATTGCACTATGAGGATCTGGACTGGATTTCCATCAGGAGCCTTGGACATGGATATATTTGTAAAAAAAAAATTGTTGTCAAAGCCCCTGAGGAACAGTTTCCCTCCAAATACAGAGCTAAAGAGTGATTTCAGAAGTTTAGGTTTGGAAACAGTTTTATAGAATGCTCCAGATTCATGTCTATCCTGTTCAAAGTGCTTTTTCAGTACTACTTCTCCCTTTCTGACCCACAGCTGAATGTACAGTCCCTATCTGTCCGCCAGTTATACTTGTATTAGGACTCAAAAGAAGCAGCTGGGGAGCAGAAAATCTGGCTGATTTTTTATTTGGTTTTTCTGTGGATTCAGAAGATCCCACTCCCAATGAGAAGTGTAGTACAACTCTCAGGAAAGCATTGTGCCAAAGTTTTCTTTTTCCCTTGTAATTGGCTCCGAGTCTGTTCTGGCTGGTCAGTGCGTGGTTGTCATCAGCCTCTTTGGCTTTGTTTAGTTTGACCAATCCCACACCCACTGTGTGTAAACACGAATGAGGTTCAGTGAGTAGAAGAAGAAAAATGACAATTAGTCCACCAAGCAAGAGAGCAGAAACCTATGAAGGGACTGGATTTAATAATTAAAAAAAAAAGCAAGTTGATATGCAGACAATAGAAGTGGCTACAGACTGTATGCTTCAGAGGGTAGGATAGTTAGAAACACAGTTCCACTGGTTAACCTGTTTGATCTCCTTTTAGAATGTTCCTCGAGTAGTGATACTTATTTCTTTTTAGAAGCACCATAGATGTACTAGAGAAAAAAACATTCTTGTATATTACATGGTCACATTAAAAGAGATAATTCTGTTTCGAAGAGAGTGTGCTAATCTTCTCAAAGATTTGGTTCTCTCCCTGTTTTTCTGGCTTATAAGAAAAGGGTGCTCAGTCTGTGTCTTATTTCTATGTTACAGTACATCTTTCTTTGGGAGCATTGTTTCTATTTGCTTAGTTTTGGCAGAAATACACAGCAATGCAAATCAAAATGATGGTGGTTACGGGCATTTTAACTCCATTATCTAGCTGTTGTTTGAGTGGCTTTTGTTCAGCCATTGTTTACATGCCCTCTAATACCAGTATCTCCCAGAATTGTACCTAATACAAGAGCAAATTTAATAGGAAAAACAGTGTAAGCAGGCATCAAGTATGTAAACTTGTTGCTTATTTTCTATACTTCCAGCACAAATTCTCTTTTCTGCTCTTACAGTCTGTGGTTGGTGTTTCCTAACATCTATGGCATGATGCAAACTGAGAAATATTTCTTCTGTGAAAAGTGCAAATATCTTCAACAACTCCCTCTTTTTCCTTCTGGCTGAAACAGGCAGACACTGTTTTTCTAGCTTTCTTCTGCTCAGCCACTGGTTTGCAATCTTTGTTTCAGCTGGGATGCATCATTTCAGACTGTTGTTTGGGAGGCTATCGAGACTGGTTTGGTGACTGACTCCACTTTGATACGTGTGTGTGATTTTGGGAACATTCCTGTCACTTTTAGATTCATATGTTTGATCCTGTTAGTGATTTCTGTGTGCAGAATGTAGTTTTATTAACTCTATACCAGAAGTAAACCATTAGCAGAGGAGGGAAAAGACATGTTGTTGCTAGCAAAATAGAAGTAAGAGGAGCAGTATTTGATTGAGGAGGGGAATGTTTAATTTCTAGCACATGAAGATGTGCTGTATCAGGGCCCTGTAGCTCTGGAAGTAAGGTGGCCTGGAACTGCCTGTGGATCAGTGTCACAGCATAAAGAGCACTGGGCTACTTTTTTCTTAGCCTTTTAATTTGATACTTATATTTCCTTTTTAAGAGCAAGGAATTGGGACTTCCTTTGGATGAGACATTATTATATTAATGTAATCATTTCCCCATAGAACAGGTGTCAGCAGTGTGATGTCTCTGTATAAGGATCTTCAGTCAGTTGTGCTGTTTGGTACTTCTGTTCTTAGATGGTGATGAGTCAGAAAGGCCCTAAAATGTTAACCTTGAGTTAGTATTGAATATTTTAGTGCTTAATTCTGATAACTTGCCAATCCATATTTTTGATATGCTTTCACTCTTCTAGAAGGTTTTTAATAATGCTAGATAGTTTGTGTTTTGCAAGACAACTTTCCTTGTATCCCTGGAATTTTATTCTGTGACTTTATTATCGCATACTAGGTAGTTAAATTAAGCATTTCCACCAATCATTCTTGACAAGCCTTGTGATAAAGGATTTTTTTGTGATTAGCGCAAGTTAAACATTTGACTTTTGAACTCATTCTTATGGTATGTTTGTAGACAGTGGTGACCAAACAGTTTATTTTGCTGAAAAACAAACTGCAAACACTGCTGCTTTTTGTTATTATAATGAGGGATAATTGACATTCTGGTGTTGATCTAGTTGATGTTTTACTTAAAGCTTTAAAAGAATTCAAAAGACTTTGTTATTTTGCACTAATACAGACAAATATGTTGGGATTTTTTCCAGAAGCATTTCTGAGAGGATTTTAAGACTTCAAATTGTATTTGCTCTGGAATATAATTGAGTGTACAAAGTAGGCACTTACAAATTCTCATTATGGGTTTGAAAAGGGTAGAGTTCAAACAAAATATAATTGTGACTTAGGAAGGCTGTGAATTTTGTAAAGCAAGGGATGTGCATTGTCCTGATCTCTAAGCGATGCTTGCCTTTTTGGGTTGCTTTGTTGGCAGCGTGGTCAAGGTTGAGCACATCCTATGGCTGTGCTCTGGCCCACCTGCTGGTCACTGACCCAGTGCTGTGTTCCAGCCTCTTCTGCTCTGGGATACCAGAGATTCCTGCTTTTACTCTTCCTCTGTGTTAAAAATCCACGCTTTGATTGTACTAATTGTTGATACTGGACTGCTCCATTTAGATATGTAGACTGTCAGAACTGCACAAAGATTATGCAGATAAGGTGTTGGAGTTCAATATCCTTTTTTGGACTCTTAATGTGAGAACTGAAGTCAAGTATTCTTAAAAAAATAATTTTACTGGGTAATCTGTAAAACTGTTGTAGGTTTTAGATAGTTCTAGGAACAACATTAGCTCTTTTTGCCTCTATTAGGTTGTTTTTTAACTTGTAAAGAAAAACACTAAGGCAAGTTAAATGTGATGAAAGGCTTCACCTAGTGAAAAAGATTCAGTTTTCCCAATTTTACTGTTGGTCTAATAAAAGATTTTATTACTCTAAATAGGTTTTAGTTAAATATTTTGGGTACTATCTGGACATTATAATAAAAGTATGTTAAAAAAGTATGAATAAAATTAATGTTCCCAAAGGGGAAAGGTTGTATAATCTCAGATCACTGAGGTTTGGAATTTTTGCGTGGTTTTGCTGAGTGCTTTTGGAGATGATGGCAGAAGGGTTTGATACTGTGCAAAGAGGTAGGAAGATGATACTTATCCAGTGAGAGAGCTGTGCATGGTAAAGTGAGGAAGCATTTGGTTTTCAGTGTTTCAGTAAGGAGTGATCATAGAGAAATGTGTAAAATAGTTCTCTTTTATTTGCAGTTAACTTTTTAGGCTTTTCTGAATGATTAGCCAAGGGAAAGGTGAAGTTGAACCCCAAAATGTATTTTGCTGTAGTTAATTGCCTAGATACATTTTTTTCAGAGTTAGAAGCAGTTCTTTTGTCTTGTATTTCTACTATGGAAGCTTTTAGGAAATGTTTACATTTAATAGAAACCTTTGCAGTTGAAGTTGTGATAGTGCACTTTGAACTTGTAAACATGCTAAGTGTCTTGTAAAACTGATGGTTTTGGGTTTTTTTTCATTTTTCAGAGTCCTTTTGGGGAAATGACAAGAAGCCTAGGTTCTGATTCCTCTCCTAGATGATTTACATGGTTAAGCTGAATAAAAAAAAAGAGATAACTGATGGTGCTTGTGGTGCACAGTCTTTTGTTTATTGCCCAATGTGAAGCTGAACACAGGGTTTTGCTGAGAGTGTGTGTCTGTTTGCACATCGCACATCTTGCTATACTGGTTAAATAGATTATTATCTCAAGTGCTCATCACTTTCCAAAAGCTGACTTAGCACAACCATTCCTCGAGTTCTGTGAAACAGGCTTTGAATGGGCTCCTCTCTGGTCCAGGCAAAATCAATTGAGCTGATTCAAACTGCTGAAACTAACCTGACTGACTTTCCACCAAAGAGCAGGGAAGCTCTTGGTTATGTGCTCAGGCAGCAGAACTGCAGGGCAGAAGCAGGTTGTGCAGGAAGGGGGATGGGAATAGCCAAGTTTTGACTCGGCACCATTTCTTGTGGTGGGAGCAGCTTCTGTATGCTCAGAAATTGACCATCTGCACGTAAGAATACCACTTATTTTCAGGGAAAAGACAGTCTCTCCCCAATTTTTGCTTGTTCTTAGCAATGCACAAATGTTTTTAGGAAGCAAACCAGTGAATCATTAGAAGTTTTCTTCATACAATGTCTTCTTAAACTGCAGGCTGGTTGTGTGCTGGAATGTGGGGATACCTTTGTGGCTGCTTCTTTCATCAGTCTGATTCTTTTGAAAGCATCTCATTCTGTATTTTCCATACTAGAGGTTTACAGAAAAATGTTTATACTACAACTTCAAACATCTACTGAAATGCTAGAAACCCTAAAGAATTTTTGTGGATTCATTATATTGAGATCAGATGTGGGAATGTCATATTGAATATCTGCTGTACAAAACTCAGATGATTTTAATGGAAAATAAGAATCTGCAATGGTATGTGCCTAGCAGCAAAATAAAAAGACAGGGAAAAGGGACTGGACAGAGGGAATTATATAATGGGTCAGAATTACACCTTAGTGGTTATAAGTCTATTTCTCTGCTGAGCTGATGGAGAAAGTAAGAGCTGCATTTATGTCTTTTTCAATGATGTGAAACTAGTTTTCAAAGGAAAGTGTAGTATTTGAGAGAGCCTGCAATGCAAGCAGCGCACTGATCCATCTGATTGAAATGTCTGTGTGCTGAGGCAGTTTCGGTGCTGGGCAGCCGAAACAAAAACACAAACATTTTTTAAAGCGTGTAGCACAACTTTACAATCTTTGAAGTTTTTCAGTAATAATGTATCAACTGAAACTTGATTTTATTGATTTTTATTACCTTAAAAGTTAGAATATAAATGACAGTAATACCAGCAATCAATAATTGAAGTGCATAAACAGGATATTTTCAGCCAAGAAAGCTGCTTTCATCAGAACAAATGGATTTCTTTATTAAGGCTAATGGTTACTGAAGCAAAGCTTTGTAACTTTGTAAAAAGCAGTAAAATGTTTACATTATGTGGTTGTTAACATGTTCACTTGTGCTCTGCCTGCATTTCACAGTCACTGTTTAAATTGGTGTGTGGGTATGTGTGTGTGTGCGTGTTTGGGAGGGGAACGTAACAACCTTTGTGTAAGAAAACCACAGGCAGCCTTTGACAGTGACTGGCAATCTGCCTTAGGGTGGGAAGGCTTTGGCAACCCCAAGCCAAATGTGCCACATCAGCTGCAAAAGGTGAGCATCAACCTGTGCCTCTGACTCTTTCACCTCATCTGTTAAAAGTAATAAAAACCTGCTGCTTCTGTGGTTCTCACTACCCAAACTTGTGCTGGCCTCAGCTGGCGGCGGCACCTGCTCCAGTGATCGGCACTGGAGCTGGGAGCAAGCCCCAGCGACCTTTAAAACAGAGGTTATATGCTCCAAATTAGATTTGTGTACGCTATAACTCTTCTGTGCTTAGGAAGAGGGCTTTTAACTTTGGAAGTAGGGAGTTATTTGTGGGGATTGAATACCTTCTGAGAGTACTGATAAGGAGACTTTGGTAATTGTGGACCTTTCTGAGAAGAAGGGGAAGGATGGCAATGGACATTGCTGGCAAATCATAACTGAAAGTGTTTAGTTGAAAATTCTGTGGCTAGAACTTTCCTATCAGATGATGCTGTTTTGTTCCTGTCCAAAATTGATAATAGAATAGTTAATAGCAGGTGGTCTTATATTAAAAGAGAGAACATAATTCTTCATCACAGATGTAATTAGAGAAAAGTATTTCTATGGAATGCCAGTGGTCTCTCGAAAGCTTATGAGGAGCATGTATCTGAAGAAGGAGAAAATTTGTGAAGAAAGGAGCACATGTCTACTTAGTCCCTACTAAGACTTTTTTGTACCTACTGTGTTGATGTTTGAGCTTCATTCTTCTCCTTAAAGATGTTGTTCCTTGAAAATGCCTTTTTATGGTGTGTGAAGATTACTAGTGTCTTCTGTCTTGAGTTGGATTTCTCCTATGCTTTTCAGAGGCTGCTCTTCCAAACACTTTTCAAATGATCTCTTTCCTTTGAGGTTATCTGGGATCTCCATTCTCTGACTTGAACAACTTGGAGACTGGAGGAATAACATGAAAGTTTTTCTAACACAGTATCATTCTTCATCTGCATGACATTAGTAATAATTTACATGATATCTTCTGTCAACCTTATAGTTCTTCCTGAACAAGAGTGGCTTTGTAAGAGCTGAAGATCACTCAATTTTTTTTCTTGCTATAGGGGCTCCTTATCTCTTACTGTGTCACTTCATACTGTATTAGTACAATAATGGGATAAATTAGGATACAGACCTAAGTTTATGTTACCAAAATTTTTAAGCTTTACAGTTTATAAAAGGTAGAGGATGTTGATTTAAAGATCATTTTTTAGAATGTGCCATGACAGTGTTTTTTAAACGCTCTGTTATAAATCGATCTGAGAGAACTCAATTAAATATTTATATTGTTAGAAAAGACTCATTAAAAGTTTTTGAATGTATAATGATTCAGCCATAATCTTTCAAGTATGCCTTTTCTTGTGATAGAAGTAGACAGGTCTGCATCAGTTGCATTGAGAGATTGGTTAGAAGCAGACTAGTGAAATTACATTAGTATTGCTGTCATGAGCACTGCTGTAGAGAGTTTAAATGGCTTTTATTCAGGTTCACTTATGTTCTCTTTATTATGTTCACTTTCTGAAACATACACGTCTCTAGTTTGGCAGTTTTCTAGCACTGGTATCACCACAGTGTTTACTTTTGAGGAGCTGAAGTTAGTTTTTGATATACTAGTGCTATTTCAGCTAGTAAATACAACTGACTTTATTTTTAAATTAATTGTATTCCAGCATTTTTATTATCTGCTTTTGGCTAGTTGTGTGTCCTTTGGTTAAGCTGATGCCAGAGTTTGTCAGCATCAAAGCTTCAGAATAGTGGCTTTGTATTTTGTGCATTAGAAATTTCAACTGAAATAATGTGACATTCATCTTTCTTCTCTGTCAGTCCTGTTTTCTGTTTCTCAAGGTATTTTACATCAATCTGGAAGCTTTTTCTGATGTCTTAAGCTGGTTGGTTCCCTGTGTTTCTGTAACAGTGTTTCACCCATCTGTTGTTTTAATGTGGAGTGCTGGCGAACAGCTTGTGATGTCATGGTCAGAGGGTTTTTTGTTTTTGTATTGTTTTTTTTTAGCTTTGTCTGCTTCAAGTTGGTCTTCTAAACATAAGATAGTGGGTTTTTTTCATTCTGTAAACTTATGTATGTTAAATTAATAGACTGATCTAGACATAACTGACTTAGTCCAAAGCTGGTCGAGTCCTCACATTTTCTACCATGACCTTAATGTGGCTTTGAGCTAGAACAAAGGCAATAATACAGATTATTTTATTTATTTATTTACCTACTTACTTTTCCTGTCTATTGCTTGTCAATACTTGGTGCTTTAGAAACTTAATCCTTTCAAAGGAAGTATTTCGGCACATCTAGCATGAAACATTTGTGCTGAGGAGTCAAAATGTGACATACAAGTGTTAATTGTTAGTAATTGATGACACTAACCAAATGATTTAAAAATGACTGATTTTCAATGGTACATTTTCAAGACAAAACAAAAAACAAGTTAAGGTGGGTGATTGAGGTTGACATTTCCATCTCAGCAGATGCCAATTTGTCGAAAAAGATCAGCTGTTGAGTGAAGAATACAATTAACTTTTTTTTCCTTTTCTGTACTTCCTCAAAATCTCTGCTGTGTTACATTGCATATAACAAACAGGATTGTAGAATCATTCAAATGGAAGGAACTTCAGGTGTAGTTCAGTCTCCTCTTCGCAGAAGGATTAGAACTGAACTCGCACAGTGTTGTTAAAGCTCTTGTCAAATTGGATCCGGTTATGATTATTTCTTACTTTTGTGATGAAGAAAAAGCAGTTGGAAAGGAAAGCCCTTAAACATTTAATTAAACTTTTCTGAAATATGGAATTAGTCTTTGAAAATATTCACTGGTTCATGAACCTCATGAAATACAAGAAGCATGTGAAGCAAGATACAAGGACTTTTTGATAAATGAATATTTTTTTGTTTTAGAGCCTTGATGAGTATGAAGATGATGAAGCAGGGCAGAAGGAGCGAAAGAAGGAGGATGCTCTTACCCAACAGAACACGATACAAAATGAGAGTTCCATTGCAGATACCTCTGGCTCATACTTACTACAGGTGAGATCTTAACACTTGTTCGTTTTGATATTTTTCTCAGATTTAAAACTCATACTGCCTTCTTCTTTGTACTTCTTAACAGGAGGTTATACCCAATATGAAAAAATCTCTGAAGTTCAGGAGTTGACACATTACAAAAAACAGAGTATGAGGTTCCATTCCTCAACTCAATATTACTGAGATCCAGTTCTAACAACAGAACTGTATTTCTGTAGAGGCCTTGAAGGTAATGGTGGGATGTTCACCATAGAACTTACTATTTAATTAGAGGAAAAGAAACTGGGAGATTCAAGTGAGAAATACTGACAGGTTTAGAATATTCAGTTAATTGGAGATAAACTTTTAAATCAGGACACGCTTTCAGGATTTATTTTGTCAATTAACAAACTTCTAATTATGGGTTCTGGGATTGAAACCAACAGACCAATGCCTAGGGAAAACACCCTTTGCCTCTGTGAAACCTTTTCTCCCTTTTTTTTTGCTCTGCAATTCCCTGAACACACTCATTCCTGCAGCCCTTGATATCAAAACCTTGCCAGTTATGCCCAGTACACCCCTCCTTTATACTATACTGCCTGTGGCAAATATTCTCTTTCCTGTAGTGCCCTGAATTTCTTCAGCCAGTCTTATTTCTCCTCCTTCTCTGTTACCTGACAGCGTGTCCCAACCCAGCTGTACAAACTGAGACCATCCAGCTCTGCCCCTTGACTTCAACAGAGGCAATAGCATATGCACAGGGAGAAAAATACACAAACAAATCAAGCACATGGGGATAGTTTTCAAACCACCCATAACCAGAGGGGGTATTGCTGAATTTGGTGGCTCTCATGCACCTTGCTTTAGAAATTTTGCCACTCTTTCATATGCTCATGGATGCTTTTAACATTCGGAGGAGCTTAGGGCAAAAAGTCTGCAGCTTAATTATCTGAAATGTGAAAATCAGTCTCCTTTTGTTTAAGTTAAATCTGTTATTTATTGTCTGTTCCTGTATGACTTCAGTAAGTTGTCCCAGTGGGACTATGGGGAACTACTTGCTTCCTCTTTGTGTGACTGAGTGCTGCAGAGGCAGTTGGCTCCTCTCACCTGCTGGTTCCCTAGGCTGGAGAATTTTGTTTCATTCAGTTGTTCCTTGTAAAGGAACAGTAACATTCCATACTTTTTCTTGTTTGACTGTATTTTGTTTGGGACCTGGAAACAGACCCAGTGAAGCATTCAGTACAGCATACAGAGAGAGAGTGGTTTAGTGGTGGATTTTGTTTAGTTCTCTGTTTCTGTCTTGATAATTCCTGCTGTCTGCCTGTTTGTCTCTGAGCACTGCATTTGCTGTTCATGTTGTGTATGCCTAATGTAATTTAACATTTTGGAGTTATCTGTGGGATAATAACAAGCTCAGAGGTTGATGCATATGTAAATTTAGAAACATGTTTACCTTTTGTCTCACTTATGTACGCTATGCTTATGTACACTAATTTTAATCTTCTGTTTCACTTCCCAGCCACTCCCAGTAAAGAAACCCTGCATGTTTTCACAGTTGACCTATGTCTTTTCTGTTCTGAATAGCATCTGTGGACACCTCCTCCCTAAATACACTGAAAAGCAGAGGTCCCAGAACAGGTTCCTGTGACACTTCTCTGGGTGCTCTGTCCACTGTAGAAGCTGACCATCAGGATCCACCATTATTTCCTGTCTTTTCACCAGTGATTTATTCACAAAAGCTCTTATTCCAAGTGCAGATTAATTTCTTTAAGAGGCTTTGGGGAGTGTCTCCGAAGTGCACTAGGCTGTCAATCAGATTTCTCTCCTGGTCATTTTTTTATAACTTAAAAAAGCTGTATTAGCTTTGTGACATGTAGCTGTTCTACAGATGCTCTGATGACTCTTCCACGTGGTATTGTATTTATTGTCTTATTCCCTAGTTGTTCTAGACTTACTAGCACCAGTGTATCCAGTATAAATATCAAATTTACTTATTTGTAGTTTTCTACTCTGTTTTAGAGTCTTAAGGATGGTGATTATGTTACCCAGTGGTAGTAGGGCAGTTTTAAATGAGAGGTCATACATGATCTCATGTAGTTTAGCTATTACATTTTTCAGTAACATCAGTTTCTTGAAAGCTAAAGGAGTAAATGCCTCATTCTGGCAAGTAACTTCTTTAGAATTTATTGTATTAATCTGTTCTCGTGTTCTACCTGTGCTTCTGTTGGAAACAGACCCTTTGAGTCTTCCAAGAGGGAGTGCTCTGATGTGAGACTCTTACCATGATTTTCCGTGGTGAACACCAACAAAAATATTTCTGCACAGAAACTGTCTCCTTTGAGTATGCCTCATATAACTGGATCTATTGTCTTTGTAAATTTGTCAGGATTCATCATTCTGAAATGTTTTTATGATTTTTCCAAGTTATTTGTTAGACTCTTTCTTACAGTGTTCACTTTGTGTTTGCTTCTTCAGCAAATATTCCAAAACTTGTCACTTTGAGTTTCCCCTAGTGGTATTATTACATAATGCTTTGGCTGTAGTCCCATGCCCCCTTCTTTTCATCCATATTTTCAATTCTTCTGGACTGACAATCTCGGTTTTTATTTACCAAACTGTCTTTATTAATTGTATCCTACATGTTTCCCAGTTTGTCACCTCTGTATTCCAACAGGCACTGCTTCTTTGTTGACAGAGCACAGCAGGAGTGTCCTGTCACAGACAATACGCAAGAGAGTCCCAGAATTCAAATCTGGCAAAGACCCAGGGTGGCACATGTATAGAACAGATGGAACCTTAGAAAGTTGTAGCTGCTAAGGCTTAATCAGTTTATTACTGGCTCTGTCAACTCGCTTTTTATTAGAAGATTTAGGACTTGCCCAGTTTGAACAGAATTTGACGGAAGTGTTATTTCAGCTTTGACAACTTAGTTTCCTTTTGATTCTACTCTATGCTAGTTAAGACTGATGCTGCTTTTAAAAGTAGAGTTTATTTTGTAGATGTAAGAATTCAGTCAATTCAAGTTGTCATTGACCAATATACATTTTATATCCGTGTACTAAGTAGAATAAATAAGTTTCTCTAGTTACAGACATTTTCACCAATTTATTCATTCTTATTATAATTTTATGAAATTTGTAAATATATAATTACTGTGGCTATGGTAAACAGGACAGTATTGACTTCATGTTTGATGGGCAAATACGTTGCTGAATAAGGTTTTATTTTACATTAATCTGATTTTTCAGTTCTGTTTTAACATTGTCAGAAGTTGCTGTTTTCCTTTTCGTGGGCAAAATACACATTTTTTGCAAACCGACTGAATTTGAAGTTTTTGATCCAAAGCACAGAGACACCAGATTTGTTTAGGAATAGATCTAAAAATGTAGCAGATTTCAGAGTGCTTTTCCTGAAGCAGAACTATTTGACTGAAATGGTCATCTGAATTATTTTGTATTGGAAATATGAAAGATGTAGGTCTGGTAATGTTGTAAGAATTGAGAAACAATTACAGTCAGAACTGTTATTTAACTTTAGCAAAAGATAGTGTGGAAAGTGACAACTCACCAGGTGAATCAACATTAAAGCCACTCCCAGACGTAAGTATCATATCTAGCTCTTGACTTGCTTTCTCAATTTTCCTTGTATTTTTAATGCTGCAATTCAGTGTTTCTCATCTTGTGAATTACAGTGCTGTGGACTACTCCAGTAATGTGTACAGTGATGCAAACAGAGAGTGGCAAGTCATTTATAGAAGGAAGCTTAGAACTGTTACAAATGAGCTAAAAATTTGTCATTGATAAGCCTGGTGAAAGCTACTACTTAAAAGTTAACTGAAGTTACTATTTTAACTAGAAATTTTCAGAGTCTGGTAATTATAGAAATCCAGCTCTTGCTTAGCAGAGATGGCAAAACTGAAAATAGTGCAAAACTATTTGATAGCAATGTCTTTCTTGAGGTTGGAGAGAAATTATACTTTCAGGGTACTAAACTTCTCTTAATTTATGCAATATAAAGATAACTTGTATCAAAAAACCTAAAAGATTTGCCTGGAAAAAACAATTAGTTTAATGATGATTTATTTTTAAGTCTTTTAGGAGACTTGCTGAGTTCCAGAACATAAAAAAAATGCTGCTATTTGCTACTGCTTAAAAAACCCCCACCAAACCTCACTATATGCAAGGCCTTTGCTTTGCATCAGAGCATCCAGGTTCAGCTGATACCATGATTCCCTCTTGGAATTCAGTTGTTGGTGCCTCTGGTCTCCTAAAATATTCCCCAAATACGTGCCCTTCTTCTTCTAGTCTTGTGGCAGTTGGGTTAACATGACTTTTATGTCATTACAGAAGTGGCATCTGAACATGGTAGCATGTTGTGATGTCTGTATGTCAGCTTATGGGTGTTCTTGGAAATTTGGAGAGCAAATTGGGAAGGTTGAGAAGATTGATCCAAAGCTAACATAAAGCCTTGCAGTGGGAGGTCCTCCATCCATTAAAACCTTCAAATTACAACTGGCTCTTTTTCTGGCAATTATGCTGTAATACTGCAGAAGTATCATTTTCAACACCTCAGAAGGACTTTGAAATCCTTTACTTTCTCTTGTCTTTGAATCCTTTCTGCTTGCATTTTATTTCAAATACTGTAGTGTCTGTTATACTGCACTCTGTATGAACACCCTGCAAAAAATTTCATCAGCTGTGAACAGCTGACATTAAAGATACAGCAGTTGAGTAAATATGTATTGTCAAAAGCATCAAGAAACAACAGGGTGTTCGAGATCTTAAACAATTTTGTCATTGTCATGGCAGCAGAGTTTACTGTGGTTTAGATGTGTGTTTTTATCCTCACCGAGGACAAAAAGGGTCTTTCTAGATGTAGGCGTATGATTTTAGATGGACTGGATTCTTTCCTCTCCATGGCAAACTTGAACAAAGCATGTCAGAATGATTTTTGCTACTAGCATAACTTGGAAATAGAAATCAATTAGAGTGAGAGATACTGATTTTTGTGCCTGTGAGCATGGAAAGGGGAGACTCAGAGTCACATAGATAATGAGGTTCAACCTATGTGAAAAAAATACTCTGAATCCTTCAAGTGAAAAGTAATGATTTATAAAAAAACAGATTGATTTATTAAAGTATTCTGCTGCAAACAGGGAATGCTGATCTTTATTATTATCACACAGTAGCAAAGTTTGCCCAGTGTATTTCTTAATTCCATGTTAAGAAACTGTAGATCATAACTGGCACAGTTACCAATCCCTTTCATGTCTGTAATGATTGCTGGAGATCTCTGCAGTCATCTGCTAGAAACCTGCTTTAGAATTTGTACTGCTGGCATGAAGCTGATAGGGGAGTTTTGCTTCTCAAGGATGCTGAAGCCTGGGACCCCAGTATGAGACATGACTCACAATGTTTGTTAAGCCACACCAACTGTTTTGCTGTACCTAATTCCACGTTATATATTGCTGCAAAGCCCGGGTCCTGGTTCAAGACCCTTGTACTCGAATTAGAAATTGTGATTATTTTGTTCCAACCATTACTTTGTTTTGTGTTTGCAATTGTAATGTTCATTTCTTAGTGTCCTTCTATTGCTGTTAAAATATGCATCCACAAGAAATTCAAGAAATTAAGATGTTGAATCTTACTAGATTTTACACACGATGCAATTTTGTGAGATACATTTGAGACAGTTAAACATCCACACTGGATCACAGTCAACACCACTGGACAGATTTGCTAGACAAAAAATGCCACTTCATTTGTAGCATTGAACCTTGTTGTTAGACTGTAAGTTGTATTATATTCTTGGAGTACGTACATATTTATATGCATTAGCACAGACTAAAGCTTGATCTTAGTAGTGAATTCCTGTGGAGTTATTAATCCAAGACAATGAAAGACAAAACTACCCAAGTTTTCAACTTGCAGCACTTACTTTACATAAACAGTAGCAATTACCATGTCTTGAATTGCTCTCACTCCTTTCTGTAGTAGCAATGCAGGTTTTTGTTCTCTGCAAGACATTAGTTTATGATAGATGCTTGAATAGTCATTCAGTTTAGTATAGAAATTACCCAGTATCTTTGAAAGAATCCTTGTTGATTGGAGGTGAGGATAACATGAAATATCTACATAATAAGCATTTGCCTAATAGTATAGTTATGAAGTTGTTTCACAGTAGACTGGATGCATCATAGTAACTACAGTAGTGAATAGGTTGGGTGGCTGGTGAAGTCATCTAAACTTGATTTATTAACATGACCCTTGAGTTTTATGCCTTGTGCATTTAGTTGTAAGTCATCCTTTGAAAATGGAAGGAAAACCACATCTGATCTTTTTTAACCTTTTGTTCTGCAAAAGTTTAACATTTTGCCAGAACACTGAAGGCACTTTTTAAAGGGAACACAATCCAAAGATACTCCTGTAGGGGTGCAGTTCTGATTGCTTCAGTACCACTCTTTTCTTTAAATGTGACCTAACACATTGAAATTTTTGGAAGCAGTGCTACATGTCAGTGTTACAAAGCTGTCAATGTTTAATAGAAGCACCTTGTAAATTATGCTAAAAGCAGTAAATAAAGTTAGGGAATAAAATTCCCTAGTGATTTCTTAGCTGTGTGACACTGAGAAATCCAGGGATCTGAACTGTTATGTGCATCTCTGTTTGGAAGTGCAGCTGAAAACCTGCTTGACACAAACTTCCTCAGGGTTTTGTACTTGAATCTTACGTGTTGCCGTTTTTGCCTGCCTATTTTGCCTTTCCTGACTTTTCATTTTGCACAGCAGAGTAATGTCATACAAAATCATTTTACAATTACTCTCATTATCCAAAGTATGTGGTAATAATACTCATGCCTATTCATAGCAGACCACAGCTTTTCAAAGGTGTCTGGCTGTTTCTATGGGGTCCTTTTTGCCCCTGTGGTGGCTGTCTGTTGTAGGGATGCAATCTGCAACAGTATGGAGATTCTCCTGGTCCTGGAGTTTATTCCATTACCTAGGAGAAAAATGTTCTCCCCTGCTTCCCATGGTCCCCTGGGAGCCCGGCAAGGACACATAGAGACCACCAGAGAGAGAGGAGAAGAGAGAGATTTATTGCTGGTCAGGGGTTTATATGGACCTTGGAGGGATCCAAAACCCACCAATAGGAAACAAGAGGGGGTTTGGCTCTGGGCCAATAGGAGTAAGGGTATTTACATTCAATAGGAGAGGGAGGGTCAGGTAACATGCATGTCGCAACCTCCCTCCAAACCCTGAGATAACAGGGTACCGCAAGGTATTCTGGGAAGGAGAAGCAGTGACTTTGCAAAAAGACATTTTAACAATCATTTTGTACATTTAAACAACATTAAAAACATCAGTTGTTAAAGCATTATCAGTGGCTTGTTGATTTTCTTCACAAATCCATTTCTGGCAGGACTTTCTCCATTCCAGATACTGTAAACCAATTCCTACATCTGGCATCTAGGTTTCAGGTAGTTCTTGCAAAGAAGAACTATGTGCATGCATACAAGAGTAATAATTCATCTTTTATGAAGTCTATTCTGTGACATTGCTTGATGTTAATTTCTGTCCCTGGAGAACATGTAGTTATGCCACATACAAGGCATACCCAAATGTGTTGAACATGTGGGGTTTTTTCCTGTGCTACTTTTTTACCAGGAATTATTTTACACAATAAAGTTATATTGGTATTATTTTAAAAGGTGAATTAAAATGTGATTAAAATATAGAAATATGTAAATTGGAAGGAGTTGTGTTTGAGTATGTCATGTTGCACGTAATTCTGCCAAATCAGGTTGTGGGACTCTTTAATATTTGAATTAACTACCAGATAATATTCATCTTGGGTTTTCTGTTTGAAGATTAGGAGTGTGATGCACTTGACAGAGATGATACAAAAGTAGTCATTAGTATCCACAAAGCACTTATGCAATATTAGTGAGTGCAGTGGAAAGACTCATGAGGAAATCTTATTGTATGTCTAAAGATGTTTCCATAAAAATGTCTTAAAAAGTATTCCAATTCACTGTTGTTTAAGTATTAAAAGATCACTATTTTTTAAAAATATATTTCCACCTTAAGTCAGTCTTGTGTGTGCAGCGTTTTTAAAGTAAATGACACTAGTTCCAGGGAATATGCTGCCCTGTTCAGTTCACGACATGAACCAGATGCTTCAGATAAACATCTGCCACAGTTGCTCTGCCTTGGGAGACCCAGATTATTTTTGTAATATGTGTAAGCAAAGTAGGAGCACGGGAATTCCATCTTTTCGTGATCATGTATGATCAGGCTATCACTGAAGTAATTGTTAGTAATATGGTAGTAGTATTCAGAGCAGTCTGAGTATGTTAATAGCAGTAACTAAGGCATGGATTTCCACTTTGTGAAGAACAAGCAAATGTGAAATACTGAACATTACCAAGTACTATTCTTTGTGTTGTACCTAAGAGATCTTGTGGGAAAATACCTTGTGAGGTCATATCAGGAAAGGCAGTGTCATGAGTTTGAATGAAAGTTGCATAAGTCAACAATGTTCTGACTTGTTCTGAATTGGTTGACTTTGCAGTCTTAATTTTCTTTAAATCCTTTTTGTGTGTATTCTTGTAGGCTGGGAAAACCCCCCACTCCATATAGTAACTGTTCAATTAATCTGCAAGGTAACTTCTGAGTTCTGTTGCATGGTGGTCTTGTCTGGTATGATTGGAGGCTTGAACTACATGGAATGATTTGTTTTGGAAAAAAATCAGGTTGCTAGTTTTTAGTTATGTTGTATGTATGTGTGGGTTTTAGTAGACTGTCAGATTTAAAACAGGGGAGTCTGGATTTCTCATCAGAATGGGCTATGTAATAAGATGTTGTAGCAGCATAGATTTCTCTTCCAAAATCATCCTCTTCTTCTCATATATGAGCATATTTAGTAAATGTGTGCTGTGGTGTAGTGCTGCTGATCCATGCATGTTCGGTGGGTTTTACTTTCCCAAAGGATCTGCACATGCTCAGCAAATCTGATTCAACTATATTGTGTGTGCACTATCCAATAGTGCTGCTTTTGGAACATGCTGACAAGTGAAATTGCCATCCCCTTTGCCACTAAGAAATCAGGAAACTGAGAACTAGCACTTACTGACATAAGACCAAAGGGACAATGGGTGATGTAGATGGCCTGTGAGCCTGATAAAGTTGCCTGGACAGCGATGTCTAGCCTTGAGGATGCCTAGCCTAGGGTGTCCCTACTTTGAGTCCTCTGACTTCTGCACTTGGAGAGAAATACTGATACATGAGTATCAACATCTGTCTTCATAACAACAGATCAAAAAGAAATCTTTCCATTTGTTTGTGGAAGGCATCATTTGTGTTCAGCGCTTGGTCATTGTCAGCATAAATTTGATTACCTTTGACAAGCAGACTTTGCTTAGAAAGAAATACAAAATTATTAACATTTTTAACTTCTGTGTTGTAAAGTTTAATTTTGTGGATAAGTGGTTAAGCTTAAAATTTTGTTTCAAGAATGCATTTCACTTCCAGTAAATCTAGTTAAGTGTATCCATGAAGTCTTTTAAAATTGAATATTCAGTTTTGTGTGCCTGTGCATGTGCACAACTGTTCATCACAGGACCTACATGAAAACTAAAACTGAATCAAGCTTGTTTCTCTGACGGCTTCGTGTTCTTACTGTAGGCTCACAGTTGTGCCTTAGAACTGCAGAGTTTTCATCACAGCTTGCTCTTCAAGTACTTTCTAAATCATTGTGCAGAGCAAGTGTGATGCAAAGTGTGGAAGTTATGATTTCTTCCTTGTAGTTTCAAGTTTGGTTGTGATCCTTTGACTAAATTCATTTTGGAGGGGCTTCGTTTGCTTCTGTTATAATTTTTTTTCTTGTATACATATCTTACTGCTACCTACTCAGCCTGTATGAACATATGTTTATTTTCTTGTTGCCCTGTTTGTTTCTTCCACTGTGGAGTCATGGAGCTGTGCTCCAGAATTGCATAAGCTGGTGCATTAGCTGTGTTAACACTGGTTTGGAGCCTTTAGACAGCGGTAATGAATAGAAAGCAGTTTCTCAATTTCCCAGCTAACGTTTTGAGCAATGTAAAGTGTCCTCATGTTAAGGAATTTTTTTTTCTTTCTCACATGTTTTATGCTTTGGACTGGCATCACTTTTTACCTCAGCTGGGTTACAGTGGGTATTTTCTCCCAGTCATAATGTTGGGGGTTTTTTTTGGGGGGGGGTGTGTGATCCTGGAAGGATAATGATACATTGTAGCTGAGGTTTCTTTGGGAAGAAGAGTCCTCAGGTACATACAAATTTATTGAAAAGGGAAGGTCTTCCTGACATGCCTACTTGTACAAATAGATGACACAGCTTGACTGATACCAAAAGCTTCTGTAAGGCATGGTAGTACTCCTGACTCCTGCACTTTTCTGGTATTCTACTCCAGAGAGAGAATTTTAATTAATACTGCTTTCATGTCAGGAACAAGTCTGAAGCCTTTATAACAGTTATGAGTACCTGCTGGGTGTGTAGAGAGAGAGAGAGGACACTTTTCAGCATGGTCCAGGGGGATCTCTGCTGCTGTGTCACTGTGCAAGGGGAGACGACTTGCTCACTAATGTATACAACTCTGCACAAATACACAAAGCAATTTTATAACATGGATCATACCTTCATATTATTAATACCAAGTTAGAGAATGTCATAACAGCAATTACTCAGATGTGCTTGTGCGTTTGGGAGCTGCAGACTCCAGTTCTATAGTGGTGTGAGGATGGCAGGAGTGGGGAGTCTGCTTCTCTGTCTCTACGTCCTTATCATCTGATGTAATTGATGTGATGGCTGAGGAGGGAGGAGGAATCTGTAACTCAGTTGTTTGATGGAGAAAGTCTGACTATGTTTATACTGTTAGAAAGTGCAAGACCTGGGTGTGAGCTCAGCATCAGCACTGCTGATAGAGCCTGTGGCTTAATTATCAGTAACGTTTCCTGGCATGGTTTTTGTTCGTGCTGCCTAGTGCTCTCCTATACCATACCCTGGGGACTGTTCAAGGAATAATGTGCTAGGAACCAGTCCTCACATAGAGTATGAACAACACAACACCAGTTTTGGCTGTCTGTGTAGTGCTGCAAGGACATTACTAGCCTTTGCTAGCTCAGAAACAGCTGCACACCCTTAATCAGCATGCCTGGGTGTGCAACACAGACCTAGGTTTCATGATCTGAAAACTCTGCTTTGTGCTGTAGGTCAGCCTTTGTGTTATTTCAAATACTTTTGACTGGGGTGGACCTACAGATTTTTATTTCTTAGGTACACTGCATGGGACACGGAAGGACCCCACCATCAGTTGCTTTGGAGTATGAATGTGGCGACTGTCACTTACCTTTGAAGCCATGGGGGAGTCTGTAGTTTTTCTGCCTCCATTTACTGTTTTGGTAGTAGAAGCTGTCAGGTCTGTTTTGCTGGTAAACTGACTGACAAGGCCCTCTTTTTTCTTTGCTGCAACCCAGCACCTAGCAGCAGTGGGCAGGATGATTTGTTTCTTTTAATTGGATCCACCAAAGAAGCTGGTTTTATCACTAGTTGTGTTTCCAGTACATAGTGTGCAAAGCACTGTATCTACAAGTCAACAACTCTAAAATGACACTGAAAAAGTTATAATGCTCTGTAAAATGTGAGACAAATACCATTTAAAAGAATTTTGGGACATTGTATTTGGTTTGTATGGCTGGAAACAGAGAGGAGTTCTGTGAAGGAGCTATGCACATTGCTCCATGCAGGGTTTTGTATTTATACTATAAATTATTTCTGCAAATTCTGTTGTGTTTTCACTTTCAGCATCTCTGCTGTGGGTTTCATATTTGGACTTAGCTCTTCTGTGACTTGAGATGCTAGAATCATAGAATCATTTAGGTTGAAAAAGACCCTTAAGTTTCTTTGAGCCATAAAGGTTTTTATCCACCTGATTTCAGTCTTCTTTTGAAATACCCTCCTCTTTCAGCATCAAGTTTTGTGTTTCAGATCCGGTGATGTTTGCTTAGATGTTGGAGGTGTTCCGTAGGTTTCTGGTAACATTGATTCTCTATCTTTTTATGACTGACTGACATACTGGGACCTTTGTGCAAGTGTTTCCAAGTTCTATTTCTTCTCCACGAGTTTTAGGAAGCCTTCGTTTTCAGTTTGTGACTATTGAACACTGATCCATGGTCATATGTTGGATATAATCGTTGTCTTTCTGATAATTTTTCCAGCCCTGCCATTTCTGTGAGTCACTGAGATCTAGTCAGGTTTTGTCAGCCTGATCTAATCAAGTCCTTCACAGCTTTTGTTCTGAGTGCCAAACTGTTTGTCATGAACTCTTTTTCTGTCTCTTTGGTGTTGAATATTGCTTTGGGTATAGAAATGGAAAATAAAGAATAAAGGAAAAGCTCTGTTTATTTATTTGGTGTTTGTTTCTGGTTTCCTTATGTTTGGGAGCTGTTTTCTTATGGATGATGCTTGATTTGCCTGGGAGTTACTTGTATTGACTGCAGGTATTTCTTAAATTATTTTCTCTCCTCACCTTATGTCATTAATAGATTTCTAAGTTGTTAGGGAATTGAGGATACTTACCTACCTCTCTGTGAGAAGTTTGATTCCATAGGTGTTCTTGCAATGTTTCCCTGTGGCCTCCTGGCTCTGTGGAAGCAGATGAGTCATAACTCTCTTCCCTTCAGAGGAATAATATGTATCACTTGCACTCAGGCATTTTAGCACGTCTTTAGTTCTTGTTTGAACTCCTGTTAATTACAAATTAATTAAAGGTCGTAAATGAGACCAGTAAAAATAATGTTAAGGTTCACGTAAATAAGTGGACTGAATTCAGGACACTGAACATTCCCCCTACCTGAATTATGTTTTTCCAATCTGGTTTTCTTTCATTTTTTGGTCATTCTCACTCTGTGCCCTCCTGCCTTTGGGGTTTAGCTCACTACCCTGGCTGATAACTGTCTGGGGTTTAGCTCATTACACAGGCTGATCACTATCTGGAAATACTATTTTCACCATTTTGTTCATTTTCTTCCATGTTCTTGTCTCCTTTTTTCATCTGTGCATAATAATGTGGTTTATATTTCTTTATGAGTTATAGGTAATAATTTTGAAACCTCTGGGACATTGTAAACATGGTATAGTCTTATGTTTGTGTTCATCAATCAACATAAAAACAGTATGCTACAATTTAATAGGAGAAAATATATAAAAACACTTACATATAGGTACATAGTATGTAAGATACGTAATATAAATATAATGTGCCTCCCAGCCTTATAACTGTTCTGTGATTCTGTGTTATTAACATAACTATAAAAGATAATAACATTTAAATACTTTAAATTTCATTGTTTTGTTTGTATAAAAGTATAGATAGGTTTGTAAACCATACTGGCCAAGAAGTAGCCTAAAATGTTAGGTATTAGATGTAGCTCATACTAGTTTTTAGACAAAGAACTACCATGAGCTTATATATTCCACTGAGTTTTTCTTTGTGAAAAAACACTGATACCTTTGCAATTATGGAATTATGTAAGAGCACATAAAAGCCCTTATGTTAAGATTTTTAAATTGTAATGTTATTATATGAAAGAAGTCTGACCTTAATTTGTGCCACAGTTTTAATTATGGGTATACTAATGTGTTTTACTTTTTTCTTCACAATTGGAGAGGTAATAAATAGCTGGAAAATCCGGATTTCATCCTGTGAAGTAATTAGAGACAGATTCTGTGTGCACTGCAGAATACTTTTGGGAATGGGGTACAAATATATTTCAGTAGGTCAGGATAGAATGTAAGCTTTGCGTCAGACTTGGATGTTGCTGCCCATGCTGCAGCCTGGCTGGCTCCTCTCTCAGGCACTGGAATGGCTCTGCACTGTGCTTCCTGCCTGGCTGGGCTCAGGTGGGCTGTGCTGCTGCTTGCTTGGTGTGGTGCCCAGGCAGGCTCTGGATAAGAACATTTAAATTGTCCTGTGGGAGCTGGATGAGGCCATTGCTGAGCCAGACCTTACAGGTACCCTTGGATCCTGACATGTGTGGGAAAGAGGCTTTCTTTGCATGATCGCTCTGACTTCTAGAAAAGCAAAAGCAACCTATGAACAGAGTCTGTGCATGTGTACATTGGACATGCAGTACTTAATTGAGGCTCTGCTCTGTCAGATAAGGAGAACTGCAGTGTGTTCAGCTAGGACATCATTCATGTCATTCATCCACAGTCCAGAAACACACACATAGCACAGAGAGTGGCGTGCTTTCAAATTTCCCATTTGAAAAAAGAAATTGAATAGCTCTTCGGCCCAGAGGGTTGCATAGTCACAGGCTAGAAGAGACTGACTGAAACCGATCTGAGACACGTGGACTTCATATGGGCTAAGTGGAAGGGCCTGGGAAATAGGAAACTGGTCACTTGTTACTCATGTCAGGAGAGAGAGGTTTCTCCTCTTTGAAAAAGGATCTTTCATTTAGTGTCTCTTTTGCTGTCCCTGTCTTGTCAGATGGTCTAACAGATTAATTTACTTACTGAATTTACCTTTATATTTTTGCTTACAGCTTCTTTTTCCTAAAGAAATCGTCATCCTTGTGTAGACTGTAATGCCATTGCCCTTCCACTCTTATAAATGTGCACCTGAATCAATCACCCAGTATTTCAGAAATATGTGAACAGAGGTTATATTAGCCTTAATTTTTTTCTTTTTAGCACAGGTAAAGATGTTGTTCTGTATTGCTGATCTGAAATTAAGTATCCAAGTGCCAGAATATTAAATTAGTTCTGTCAGTTGAATTTTAATCTGCAGAATACAGGAATGTCTTTTTCCTGCTTAAAGTTCTATTCAGTTACATGTTCCTTGTTATGGCATATTTTAAAAAGATCTGTTAGATATATATTAAACAAGGCTCTTTTAAAATATGGTTGTTCCAACATGCCAGAGTACAAATCAAAGGAAGATCAAAATATGAAAAGTGTTATAAAGCTATTTAAAAACAGTAGGTCAGCTTCTGTTTTTGTTTAATCTTACCAGGCTCCTATTTCAGTTTATGTTGTAACTGATGAATAGGTGGTGATAACTTCATGCTCTTAAAAGTTTTAGAAATAAAAACCTCATTTTTAGAATGTCTGCTTATAAAAGAGATTTATTGGGTGACTAAAGAGTGTTTAAGGTCATCCCTAGGAAATCCACACCAGGAAAACACCAAAAATATAATGAATCTGTGAAATAAATGTAAAATCTTGGCAGATAGGAAAACAAGAGGGCAAGGAGCCTGCAGTGGTTTTGTATGTACAAGTGTTAAAGAAAAGATCCAGAAAGCGCACAGCTACAGGGCATGCAAGTAGTTGAGTGATAAAATTGCTGCTTGAAACTTATTGAAAGCACCGTTGGGGGCTTCTGGAAAGAATGGGTTTTGTGGTAATAGTGAGTGGAGTTTTTTTTCTCCTCCTCTGTGGTGGAAGCATTTTCGTTCAAAGTTGAATTTGTCTTGCATTCCATGAGAAACATCTCTAGACATTTTCAAAGGGACAACACAAAACTGGGAGGAGCTGTTGATTCCCTCAAAGGCAGGGAGGTCCTACAGAGAGACCTCGACAAATCAGAGGGCTGGGCAATCACTGACCATATGAAGTTCAACAAGGGGAACTGCTGGTTTATGTACCTGGGATGGGGCAGCCCTGGATGTTCACAGAGACTGGGGAATGGGATGCTGGAAAGCAGTGCCAGGGAAGGGGAGCTGGGGATCCTGGTTGATGGCAAGTTGAGTATGAGTCGGCAGTGCCCTGGCAGCCAGGAGGGCGAACTATGTCCTGGGGGGCATCAGGCACAGCATCACCAGCAGGTCAAGGGAGGGGATTGTCCCACTCTGCTCTGCTCTGCACTGGTGTGGCCTCAGCTTGAGTATTGTGTGCAGTTTTGGGCACCACAATGTAAAACAGACATTAAGCTGTTAGAGAGTTTCCAAAGGAGAGCAACAAAGATGGTAAAGGGTTTGGAGGGGAAGCCATGTGAGGGAGCAGCTGAGGTCACTTTGTCTGTTCAGCCTGGAGAAGAGGAGACTGAGGAGACATCTCATTACGGTCTTCAACATCCTCCCTGGGAGAGGTGCAGGGGGGAAAGTACCAATCTTTTCACTTTTGTGACCACTGACAGGACTTGAGGAAACAGCATGAAGCTGAGTCAGAGGAGGTTTAGGTTGGATATCAGGAGGTTCTTCGCATAGAGGGTGGTTGGGCACTGGAACAGGCTCCCCAGGGCAGTTGCCATAGAATCAAGCCTGACAGAGTTGAAGAAGCATTTGGACAACACTCTCAGCCGAGCACATGGTGTGATTCTTGGGGTGTCCTGCACAGGGCAAGAATCCTGCTAGGTCCCTTCCAAGTCAGCATATTCTATGAGTCTGTGACTCAAGAATGGAAGGTAAATGGTAACCCTTGACTCCTATGAGATATTTGGGTTTGGGGAATTTTGATGGGAGGGAGAAGAAAAGTATTTCATGTTTCCTTCTGCTGCTTTTCAATACCTGCAGTTATTAATAGTTTGTATTAGGATCAAATTGCCTTTCAGTTATCAAGCATTTAGATGTTATCTCACTTTTATATCTGAATGAAACTTTGTATGTGTTGCAGAAGATAATGTAACTGCCGTTTCCAAACAAATCTCAACACCAAATTGTACTGAATGCGAGAAGTGGCTGTATTTAATCAACATGTGGCTTATGAAGGAATGGGAGTTGACTTGCTTGATGTAGATAAAATCTACATGTTCCTTGATATGTAAAATGGCAAGAAACCCTAGCAACAGACCCCTTCCTTCTAGGTAGTGAAGTTGTGTTTGCTCAAATCTTGAAGAACATACGGGAAACTTCGTAGAAAACCTGTATTTGAATTACATATGAAAAAAATCCAATTGTTTTGATGGCCTAATTTCAGTCAAAATTTACCCTTGCATGTTGCAGAAATCTTTTTATGTAGTTGTAATTTGCACTAGTGTATAGTCAAATTTCAACAGTGTACATATTCTACATGCCAGTGTATATACCAACGTGCCCTAACCAGCCTGATTTGATCCAGGGCATTTGCTTTAATTGTTTGCAAAACTTCTGAGTAATGTTTCAGGGGATTCCAGTTAACCATTTGCATAGTCCAGCTGACCCCAGAGTTTGTACTTGTTTAAAAACAATGTTTGTTAATGCATTTTAACTAGGAAATCTGTAATGGTAGGGTTGGTTTAATATCTGGAAATCTTTGTCAGACACTTGTAAACACAGACAACTCTGTTTATTTAAAGCCTGATGACCAGCTTGTTTATGTAATTTCTCTGTTGGCCAGATGAAGTTCCAAGATGAGCCAGGAGTGAAGAGGGAAATGAGCCAAGTTCTTTGCATCCTGGTTTGACATAAATTTAATTAGCAGTAAATGGTTGCATTAATTGAAATGGTCTCAGCAGCCTTTTCTGCCCTTACACAGTGTCTTGTGCAGCAGGTTCATGTGTCTATGTGTTGATTTTGGCAGTGAATTGCCTGAAGGAGCTCAGGTGGAATAAGAGAAGGCACATAGATCATACCCTGTCCTGCATTAATGCTGGTCCACACAATCACTTTTGTAGACATGACGAAAAGGGAGCGTGACCATTTTTCAGTAACACTGCTGATGTCAGTCAATCTGCAGTGTTTTGGAACATAATAATTAGATTAATAGCAAAATTAATACTGTTAAAAGGTAATGCAAACTGCCTGAGATCATGTGCAAGAAGTAAAATTAATTTCAAAGCTGTTTTTGGAATACTGCATTGAAACAAGTGTTTAGTTTCAACCTTGGACAAAGAACTGATATTGGTAGATGTCTTTGGCAGCAATATTATTTCACCAGTGTGAAAGAAACTATTAGCATAATTGTTATGGATTATTTTTTTATTGGTTGTTTTTCTGTTTAGGATTTCCACAGGCAGTAAAAAAAAAATCCATTTTAAAGAGAATTCAAATAAACTGATCTCCTAATTTCTCATGATAAATCGTTCATTTCTATAGTAATGACTAGATATTTTAAACATGGGTTAAAACTCAGAAGCTAAAATATGCTAAAGAATATAAAGGAGATTTGTAAATTAGTCTTTATACGTGAGACTAATCACCTCTTTTTAGGTTCTTTGCAGAACAGAGATGTCCCTCCTTTTTCCTTCCTGTTCTTCATTTTCTGCCAACCTTCACTTCTCCAAAAGTGGTGGAGGGGACAAGGTCTTAAATAATGGATGTTTGCCTCATTTTCAGGTTTCTTGCACAGTTTGAAAGCTTAGATTAATTTTGGATTAATAGACACACAATGCTGTTTACAGTATAGCTACATATATTCATATTGCCATCAGCTTTCAGACAAGTAGGACACAAATTTCATTTACATTAGAGATTTCAAAAGAAGTAATAATTTACCAAATCTGCAGTAATGATTTAGTGGTCAGAGGAATTTATTTTTGATACCTCAGATATGCGTTTTTAACTTTGTGTTTGCAGTTAGTTTAAGCTACAAAAGTAAAACCCACTAGTCCTTGCTGTAGAAACATGTTACAGAGGGCTGGTTAATTGGTCTGTGGTTTGGGGGGGGGGGGTTGTTTTANGGTTTGGGGGGGGGGGGGTTGTTTTAACAGCTGTAATTTGTAGCAAATGAGTATATTTGCCATGCACTTTGTCTCTAAGCATTTGTTTACTTTCTAGCTTTTTCTGAAGAACTGGCTTTTCTGAGTAGTACTGCCAAACTTTTAGAAGTGTCCTGTTGAGTTAAATATACAAGTCTGTATATGTATTGTTTTACAGCTTATATTTGCAAGAACTGTATGAAAAGGTCTTAGCAAATTTGAGGTTATATGGTGCATACATTGCATCCCTTTAGTGTCTAGAGTACAAAACAAGCATGCAAGATCCACAGATTTCTTTGTACAAGGGTATGTGTGTTTCATTAAACTGCAGTGTCACATGCAATTTCTGCCTTACACTCTAAACAGAGGCTTATGCTCACTGGGAAGCGTAGCCATAACCTGAGGGCTTCAGTATTTTCCTGAAAAAGAAGTTGTTAAATAAGAACTGAGGAAGCTTAGAGCCCAGAGTTCCGACTTTGTTGTATCTGCAGACAGTCAGGCAAAATTTTGATCCTGTAATCTATGTAACTCCCTCCATCCAAGCTTAATAAGAGAATTGAACCACTTGTCCATGGCTAATGGGACAACAGGGATGTTTCTGAGGCCATCGCCACTAAGACCTGTGTCTGATATGACTGATGTAGAATTTCACTTTTATATACAGTGAATATATATCTAATGTATTAGATGAAACAATTTGAACCTTTTCACGTACATCAGAGTCAAATCATCTGGTCAGTCATTGCTGACTGTCTTAAAGCTAAAAATGATGAAGGCTGGAAGGGATCTTGGGAAGTCTCTAGTCCAAGCCTTGCAGACAAACAGGATCAGTTATAGCAAATTGCTCAGTACTGTAGTTAGTTGGGTTTTTTATCTCCACAGATAGAAATATCTTGACCTTTACCCCATAAGGTGTTTATACAAATTGGCAAGATACCTCATGAGCATTCTCTTCTTCAGGCTGAACATTTCCAGCACCTTCAGCTTTTTCTCATGTCTCAGATGCTCCAAACCTTTAATCATGTGTGTGGCCCTTGGCTGGAGGCTCTCCAGTATATCTTTCTCATATTGAGAAGCCCAGAACTGGCCTGAGCACGCCAGCTGTGATTCACTAGAGCAGAGGGGAATGATAGAGTATCATAGTTGTAAGGGCCCCACTAGAATCATCGAACTCAACTCCTATCCCTGCACAAGACACCCCAAGAATCACAATCGTGCCTAAGAGCGCTGCCGAAAACACTAAAACTGTCAGGCTTTGTGCTGTGACCACTGTCCTGGGGAGCCTGTTCCAGTGCCCTACCCACTCTCTGTGTGAAGAACCTCCTGATATCCAACCTAAACCTCCTCTGACTCAGCTTCATGCTGTTTCCTCAAGTCCTGTCAGTGGTCACTACAGAGAAAAGATCAGTGTCTGCCCCTCTGCTTCCCCTCATGAGGGAGCTTTAAACTGCTAGGAGGTGTCTGTTCAGTCTCCTCTTCTCTAGACTGAACAAGGCAGGTGACCTCACTTGGTCTCGTACAACTTCTCTAGACCCTTCACTGTCTCTGTGGCTCTCCTTTGAATGCTGTCTCTCAACATGCCAGCCAAGCATCCTGCAGGTGCCATTGGCTTTCTTGGCTGCAAGGCACAGTGATGGCTCTCATTCAACTTGGTGTCTGCTAGGATCTCTTTCTGCACAGCAGCTCTCCAACCAGTCCACAGGATGTACTTGTGCTTGAGATTATTCCTTCTCAGCCCCAGGTGCAAGACTTTGCATTTTCCTTTCTTTTTGAGCTTCATGGAGTCTCTGTAAGCCCATTTTCTAACCTGTCAGTGTCCTCCTCCATGGCAACGCAGCCGCCTGATGTATTGTTAACCTCTCATCTGAGTTCTGCATAGCATGCAACTTGCTTAACTTTGTTAAATTTTGTTTTTCTGTTTGTATTAGGGAAAGTGTAGCACATATGGCAAAAGTTGAAAATGCTTCATAAAATAAAATGCACTTTCAGATCAATTTTTTTTTCTGTAGTACACATTTCTTTGTCAATTCCATTTTCTATAGTAAAATAATAAATAATATTCTTTGTATCCTAATTTTTAGCTTGTTTATTTAATTAAGGAGTCACTGATGTGCTGAACAGTGGAGGTATTGTAATGTTTTTTATAATTTTCAGGGTGGATACAATTTCTCTTGCATCTTGTTTTGATAACTCTTACTTTGTTGCCTGTAGCTGGAGTCCTAAATAGACAGAATTTCATACTTTGCCTTTATTTTTTTCTAGTAAAGGCAGTTATTCAGTTCATTAACTCTTTAAATATTCTTTCCAGACGTTTTACCTGTTATTTGCTGGGGAGTGTTTTGTTTATGACTAATAAAATAATTGGTTCATGTTCTTCTTACAACATCCTGAAAAATATTTGTGGACTTACTCTGTCAAATCTGGCACGTTGTTTACCTGTTGAAACATGTCTTAATTTTTCTGCTTGCTGGCTTCAGTTTTTGTTCCATCGAGGACAGCATTGGTGCCAGCAAATGGGAACAGTTTTGCTCTGCTGCTCTTGGGCAAGTGGATGAAGATTGGCCAAAGTGTGCAGGTGTTTCCGTACTAGTTGGTGGTAGTGCAGGTGTGCTGGTAGCAGGGTGTGTGATGTTGTGTGTGCTGGGCACGGAGTACGTGTATCCAGTTTGCAGGTGTAACTAACCAGGGGCAGACATTTAAGGCTTCTGAGCTGCTGTTCAGAACAGTAACATGGTGACAGTAATCCTGGTATCATCTATTCCTGACAGCAAAGTAGTGCAAAACTGAGTTGTACAGTGGCATAGGACTGCACTTGAATGTAGACTTAGTTTTATGTAGAGTGATAAAGTATTTTGACAGGATAAATACAAGAAAAATGTTGATTAGTTTTTCCTTTTTTTTCTTTTAGGACTCCTCCAGGATGGTTTCAAGCAGGTATAAAAGGTATGAGATCTTTGTACACAACAAATTTCTTTGCATATGTAGTTCTGCCAGAAATAAAGCTGATTAGATGGATGTTTGTAGTAGGGGCCATCATACTGCTACTGTAGATATACAGCCTGATTTCAGGGTAAGGACCTGAATGATGCATCAGACTTATCCTAACCCCTCTGTTATGTTACGATTTTCAAATAAATTCAGCTATTATTTTGCTGTGTACTACTAATGCAGAATACTTTCCCAAGCAAATGTCTAACTTGACACATTGCCTAGGAGCCAGTATTTTCATACTTAATTTATGAACCACCCTATTCTGAAGTTTAATAAAGCAAAGTAATTTTGTTGTTCTACACAGTAACACTGAAAGAAATTTCTATAGTTTTGTTGTACTACTGTCTCAGCTTTAGCAGATGCTGCCCACATATAGCATGTCCTGTTTATTACTTGTTTGTCTTTGAGTCAAGTGTTACCCTGGTCATTACTCCAGTTCTTTAGTCAGAAAAATATTTCAGAAGCTCTTGATGCACCTGACCAATGTGGGAAATTTTTGCCCATGTGGAATTAATACAATACTGACACAGCTACCAGAACTATTAGGAAAATGTTATGGTAACATGGGGTCTAAAATACAGCAACTGAAGTAAGACATTTGTGTAAACATTTTTCTTTTTATTTGACATGCGAATGCATTCCCTTTTAGGTATCCTTCACCTGGGTAAAATGTGTAGGTAGTTCACCTATGTGTATATATATATGTGTGTGTGTGTATATGTATATATATATATATATATATATATATATATGTTTACACACACACACTCTCATGACTGTAGAAGAAAGTGCCAAGAGCGCCTTGTAAGTCTTCACTGGTGTATCTTTCACCCTCAAACTTGTTCACCTATAGGCTTTTAGAATGGTTTGGGTTGGAAAGGACCTTGAAGAACATGTAGTCCAGCCCTGCTGCCATGGGCAGGGCTGCTTTCCATTACATTAGATTGCTCACAGCCCCATCCAATCTGGCCTTGAATGTTTAGAGGGAGGGAGTATCCACAGCTTCTCTGGGCAACCTGTTCTGGAGTCTCGCCTTCCTCATTGTAAAAAATAACCACCTATCCTGTTATGCTTTAGCTTTCCTAGCATAGTGTTGCTGTCTTTTTTATATTTATATTACTGGGTTCTCATAAATCTAGTTGAGTGATGCTTTCTGCTGCTGTAGGTTTGTTTTTTTAAAAATCACTTTGTCATAGTAGAATGGGTGGACTTATTGTCAGAACCTTAATAACTATATAATTTCATGATTCATTTCTTTTTAATCAAGCACGTTTTAGTTCAGTCTTCATTTCCTCTTTGGTCCCTGTGAAGAATTTTATTGTTGTTTGTATCTGCTGAATACCTGGTGGTGTGTGTCATACTTTTGTGGCTTTCATAAATCTTATCTCTGTACACATTCACCCACTTGCAAAATCTTGGTTGTGCATGGGGTGATAATAAATAGAGGTTTGCACAACTATAGTTACAGCTTATTTGAAAATAAGCTAATTCTTCTGATTAGCATTGCAAAAATAGGAAATACCAATGCTGGAAAATGCTAAATAAAACTTGGTTGTGTAGTCTTCCCTCAGTCAGCTTTAGTTGTATGTGGGATGTAAGGTCTTTGTCAACTTTCCCCATCAGGACTGGCATCTTCAGGAGGAATCTGACTTGCTGTGAGCTGCTGTTCAATATTTTATGTATGTTGCCGTCTGTCTTACTCATTGCACAGTCTTGAAACTTCATGTTGAAAGCAAAGGATTATTTTCCACTGTCAGCAAAGTGCCCAGTGTTTACAAATACTCAGTAGGTTTTATTCTAATTGTACCTCCTTGAGGTATGCAATGTCCACGGTGATTAAATTTAATAGTATCTATTAATTTTCCTCTATATTTGAAAATTTCTACCTCCCTTGAAGTAATTTTTCACTTAAAGGTACTTAAAAGTGTTTCTCCCAGTGGCTTTACTTTCTGGTATGAATGCTAGAGGAGTCAGGATCAGAGTTGTTCTGGGCCTGTTTGCCCCTTCCATCATCTGCAGTAAGTGAAGGTCTCACAGAAAGCAGCCTACTCTCCAGTAATTCTTACCCAAGTCACTCAGACCTCACTGAAGCCTCAAATATGGTAAAGTCCTTTTGAAACAGAAAATGCCACTCTGTGATTACTCTTAGAACTGGAATGTTAGTGCCTAAAGGCTGAACTGAGGTCAGAAGCTGCTTCAAGGCTCACATATGTTCAGCTTACTGTGCTTTTAAGAATTTTGGGTGTACTTCCTTAGGTTTTCAAGGCAAACTGAGAGCAAAGCATTTTCTTATGTAGAGACAAGCACTTTTGGATCCCATTTGAAACTGCTCCTTGCATTACTCTGACAACAGGTTGTCAGTACGTTGTGGGAGAGTGTTTGTTGGTAGATTTTATAGACATATGATAGCAAAAATAAGTATGTTTTCCGAAAATTTTGTGCTTGCTCATAGAATCTCTTTCCCATTGAAAGAATGAATCATTTGCTAGAAATTTTCAGGTTGTTTTTTTTCCATCTTTACTACTCCTGCTTCTTCATTTTTGCCTTCTCCCTCCTCCCCAGTTGTGCCTCATCAGACATGACATTTCTTCATCTCAGCATTTTTCTTCACTTCGCTGGTTTCTGTTTCCTAGCCCAGTTAGACACCCTTTCCTTTCTCTCCTCCTTTTCTCTTACATCCTTATATTTAACCACTGAGGTCCTAGTCTTCTCTTTGTTATTTTTCTGATTATTTGGATGTGTTTTTCCTGTTTCATCTCTGTCCTCTGTCTTCTTCTGATCTCTAGTCCTGGGTTACTGATACCATTCCTGCCTTCCACTACCTTTCTCTTCCCTTTCCATACAGCTGTTTCCATTTTTCACAGTTGGAACGTGATGATCTTAGAGATTCTTTTTCAATCTCAACTATTCTATGTTTCTGTGTTCTACACTGAGATACCCAGCCTCCTGTACCTAAAAGAGAAGAGACTTAAGAGCAGAGAAGGATCTGTAATGTGTGTTCTCATGGAATCGCTGTTTTCTCAATATGTTCCAGGACTCAAGCAATTGCACTGATTTTACGCTGCCTATTTAATCAGGCACACTGGCTACTTTGCCCTATATGGATGCAGCAATCCATGGTTGAACATTTAAATGGCACTGCTGGGAAAACCCATTTCACTGAGTGTCCATTGACTGGAAGACATGTTTACAAATGAGCTCTGCTGGCTACTGTGTGTTATTCTTCTTCTGTTCTGCCTGACTTGGACAAACTGAGCTTATCTCCTCATGCAGTAAAGTACATAAAAGTTCATGATGAGGATCTTAGTCTATAATTGTAGTCTGTCTTTTGAGTTTGCTTCAGGAATTTTCACACCCCCTAAAAGATGTGGAGGGGTTCCTTTGCAGTTACATGATTAACCACGTAAAATATTTTCAAAAGAAAGTGGTGATTTTGTTGTGATCTGGAGTGGTACTGTGAGATCTATTAAAAGGATTACCAGAATCTGGAAGGTCGTGCTGACACAAAGGCCACTGGAGTATTTGAGAGCTGTGATCACCCATGTATCCTAACTGAGCTTCATGTATTTAAAATTTGGAGATATACTTCAGTTGCAATAGCCCATATCGACTTCCTGTTCTTCCATTTTTCTCTAAGCTTTTCTTGGTGAAATATGCCTCATTTTGGGCATTCCAAACTACTGTTACAGAAACTGGGTCTGCCAGTTTTTGAGAAAAGTTTTTTTAAAGCACCAAGCATATTGCTATTAGTAAGAATGGTTTTCTTATTTAGGTCTGATGCTATCAGCATAGTTGATGTTATCACTGATTTTTGAAACATGAGAAGGGCAAAGTGTATTCTGTTTATTGAAATATTTGAGTGTAATCTACATGTAAACGTGAATTATGTTTCTGTTGCATTCTGAACTAAAAAGCTTGTTTGCAAGTTGCAGTAAATCAAGATATTTATGTGGAGCTAGGAATATTTTTATAAGCACAGAGAGTTTGTTTTAGCAGCTTTCTTTTAAGACTGTCTGCAAGCTTTTGCACCAATTTAGTTTCTTTTTAAAAAATTGTAAAGAAAAACCTTGCAGATCAGGATTTAAAATAACTCAGAAGATTTTTGCATGGTTCATGGATCAGACAGATCAGCTGGATCAGGTTACAGAAAGAGATTAAAATCTCTTAGTGTTCAGGGATATGTTTGTTTATTAGTGAAAATGAATATATTATGATATGGCTTTATGGCTTCCTGTCAAAATGTCAGAGAGGATTTTTGCCCCCCTGTTCTAGGATAGTACAGCACATTAACATGGAATCCTGAAGGGAAAGACCATTTAGCACTAATTTCAAAAGACTACATCGTACTTCAGTTTAGCATTCATGCAAGAGGTGAAAAATAAATGGCGAAGTAGAGATCATAAGGGAAGAATAGTGCTTCAGAGCATTCATCAAAGGGGCTCTGAGGGAAATGTTTGAACACTACTGAAATGACCTCCTTCAGTGGTTTTAGGTAACTAAAAAACCTAAACTATAACAATTTACATTCCATCACACTAACCTTGGTCTCACTAATTCAAAAAACCCACAGCTGCAAAATACTGTTTCATAAAACCCTGCCCAGACTTGCGTGCTTGCCTGTGTTTGGGAGTTTGGCAGCAAAGGCTGGCTGTGGAAGCGTTCTCATCTGGCTTGTTACATTAGGACCACTATGCAGATATGAACACTGTATTTTAGACAGGGGTCACTCAAGATGCTTTTCTTGACTTTTCTAGCCTCTCTTGAGCCAATGCTGATGTTATGAGAAGGCAGAAACATTAAGGTTTTATTTCTGCAGAAAGTTTTGATGGTCTCAGTTGTGCTGGCTGAACTTCCTCACTGCCCCTTGTGCCAGTGCTCATGCAGCTGGACAAGGTACCACTTTGGGGAGCCACTGTGGCTGAAAGGTGATGGCTTCCTTTTGCTTCACTACTGGATTGCTGCATCAGCTCCTTGAGAAGCTTGCCACTCACCTGAAGGCCAGAGACAGGAAAAAGGGAGGAGGCTAGGAACATGCAGCTGTAGAGAAGACAAGACTTCTTTCCTTAGCTAAACTCTGAAAGCATCAAAGGGTGGACTCAGGGATATCAGGGGTCTTTTCCAACCTAGTTGATTCTGTGATTCTCTGACATTTGTCTTAAGCAGTAATAGAAGCCCACTGTGGCCTATTTATAAATAATTGTCCTTGGCTCCTCCTTCCAAAGAAGCTGTTAGCAACTGACTGGATTAAAGTGACATAAATAATTAGGAGTTTGCAAGTGAGATATAGTGACAAGATTCTGGCAATAAAAATAAACCTGTAGTAATTGAACATGTCCTACTTGAAATAGAATTTTGGCAGGGTGATTTTAATTGGATGAATGGCAAGTTAGGCAGTGCTTCAGGAAGACATTGAGACAATCAAAGAGGCATTGGAAGGAGCAAGATTTATGCCACCTTTCTGTAATAATGCTTTAAAACCTACCTCTCTCTGAATAACTTTTTATTGTAAAGGAAATAACTAGGAACATTATTCCAAAACAAAATTCCTATTTCTCTGTAAGAGCAGGAAAATCACAGTGTGAGTTGATTTTGATATATGCTTTTTATTTAAATATGGCCAGAATACACCCTTTAAAATATATTTATGTATCTAATCTACAGGTATACTTCCATAAATACTGTTATTCTAGTGAGCAGTGCCCTGGCAGCCAGGAGGGCCAACTATATCCTGGGGGGCATCAGGCTAAGTATCGCCAGTTGGTCGAGGAAGGGGATTGTCCTGCTCTGATTTGCTCTGGGGTGGCCTCACCTTAGATATTGTGTGCACGTTTGCCATTAGAGAGCATCCAGAGGAGAGCAACAAAGGTGGTGAAGGGCCTTGAGGAGAAGCTGTATGAGATGCAGCTGAGGGCACTTGGTGTGTTCAGCCTGGAGGAGACTGAGGGGAGACCTCATTGTTGTTTTCAGCATCCCCAAGAGGGGAAAAAGAGGGGGTAGATGCTGATCTTTTCTCTGTGGTGACCAGTGATAGGACCCAAGGGGATGGCCTGAAGTTGTGTCAGGGAAGGTTTAGGTTGGATATTAGAAAAATGGTTTTCCACCCAGAGCGTGGTTGGACACTGGAACAGGTTCCCCAGGGAAGTGGTCACAGCACCAAGTCTGACAGAATTTGAAGGCACATGGTGTGATTCTTGGGGTGTCCTGCATAGAGCCAGGAATTGGATTCAATGATTCTGATGGGTCCCTTCCAACTCAGCATCGTCTATGACTTTATGATTCTTTCTAATTTAGTGCTCATAAAGTGACATATTATTCTGAAGACTAAAATACTATTCTTTGTGAAAGATATTCCTGTTGTTTCCTAGGTGGTACTTTTTTTGCCTTAGCTGTATGCTAGACGTTGATTGTAACAGCCCAAATAATGAACTTTTTATCTGTCACATTCCTTGTGTGATGCCTCCCTAAATGTGTTATTAAATGCCATTTCCTAGAAGTCTTCCTGATATGTCATTTGTACTTGCTGACAGTGAAAAATAATGTGTTCAGTACGGTCTGCTGCCCAGTGGAATAGGTGAAGAAATGTTTGGCTGTGAATTTCAGGGTAAATACTGGAAAATAAGGCATTTTCTGTGTTAATGAAACCCTTCACGTCTAGACATTTTTTCTTCTAATCTTCATGTAGGAGCTTCTGCCAATATCACTTGCTAGAGCTGCGTTGAGATACTCCAGTATGTTAGCAATAGTGTTAATTTTTGAGTGATGGAAAATTGAGCCCTTTTTGGTGTTCTGTCCGTGAGATATTAACAGCATGCAACTACACATTTTTTAGAAAGCTAAACAATCTAGAATTTATAGAGTTAAGCTAAAATATTTCTCTTATGTTGTGTTGCAACATGCGTATCCGGTCCTAGAAATGTTTTTTGAAAAATCTCCTGGAAGAAGAATAAACAGTGCTAAATATGGTAATAACATTAAGCTACAAAATTCCTTACAATTGTGTCAGTGTGCCTTGGAAACTTCACACATACTAGAGCAAAAGAATATTTATATCCATGAAAAGACACCCCTTTGCCATATTCTCCTGCTTTAGATTTGCACTGTATCCATCTAACTCTGCATGTGGTCAGCAGGGGTTTTCTAGAGTTATAAAATGCAAAACCGTTAAATGAACACATTAATCATATACTCTTCTCTGTATTAAAAGGAAATGTTATAGGGATGCTTATAGTACTTTTCATTCTTTTCCTGAGTGCTCTAAAAAGCCATTGTATACATAGTTCAGCTGTGTTATTTTGCTGAATCACAGGCTGACATTGGAAGGGATGTCTGCGGGTAATCTTGTCCGTGTCCAGTCCTCTGCTCAAGCAGAGGGACACCTAGACCTGGTTTTTGAGGACCATCTCCAGGAGGCATTTGAATTCCCTGGTGAAGGAAGAAGGGATTGGTTTTGTGTTTTGTTTTGTTTTGTTTTGGTGGGGTTATTTTTGATTGGTTGGTTGGGTTTGTTGTAGTTTGAGGTTTTTTTATCTTTGGCAGTTTGGCTGTTTATTTTCAAAGTCTAAGAAGTGTAGTTTTGGTGATGTGGAGAAGAAAAGATTACTCTCTACCTGCTCTTCATATTTTATTGTGTTCTGCATTGAATGTAAGTAACGTTACTATTAGGAAGAAAATAGCTGTGGGAAGAGCACTGTTAGTTTTGTGAGTAAAAATGCTTGACTTCTTATACATATTTTTAAATTAGCCCTGGGTTTTGTACATAGTGTTTTTGTACATAGTGTACATAGTGGAGAACAGGCCAAGTCCATAGTTCCTGAAAAGTCAGTCAATATTCTTATGTTTTGGACATCTACTTGTTTTTCATCCTTTATGGAATTTGGCTTAAAAGTAGTGGCACTTTACTTTTTGCAATGAGGTTACTTAGTTTGGTTTTTAATGTGCATGGTTCATGACATTTTAAAAATAAGTTAAGTTGATTCCAACATGATGAGAGCTGTATTATCCAAGTATTCAAATCCCTGAGGCAGTGAATATAGTGAATTCTCAGCCAGTTTATTAGACTCATCTGTTGAGTGCTTTGGAAATCAGTTTTGTTACTGCTGTCATTTCCATTTTGTTAAATGTATAAATAGGTGTCTGCTTTGCTCTTTGCCTTTCATAGCACAGCTAATGCACCCGAAGATGATGCTCCAAGTAGATATTCCCGAACAGAGAGAACAACTTACAGCAGATACAGCAGGGATGCAAATTCTTCTGGCAGTTCTCTGCCAAGTAATGCTTTGGAAAAGAAGATTGAGGAACTCGAAAGGGTAAGTGCCAACTAACCTCTCCATGGCATATGTCTGAAATAAAGCACTTTTGAAACTCCATGGGGAAATTTACACGTAAAATACATAGTAGTGATGCTAAATGCTTGAAGTACAGACAGTTATGTCTATAAAAGTGTATAAAGAGTCTGATTGAGAAGAATGTGAACTTTCAAATCATGGATATTTAGTTTTCCTTTGGTATGTAAGTGAGAAATAGTTGAGGTAAAGATAACACACTTAGGGAGCAATCAGTGCTCTGCATATTTCTCTTAGGTACCTCATGACACACCACCAAAGAGCAAATAGCTTGGGGGAAGAAGGGGCTCACTGGCTGTTCAGAGAATTAACAGGCCTTTTTCTGATCTACTTATTGTTCTGGATTTTTTTAATGTACCAAAATATTAGAAAATTTAATTGCTATCCAATTGTTTGCTAAAGCTTTAAACATTTAAAATGCATATTTAAAACAGTTTTCGTTATTTCAGATTGACTTAATACAGTTTTGGGAAAATGTAATAATGTAAAGCTGATGTTTTTACCTAAGCCAGTATTTTGCTAAATAATGTCATCTGTGTAATTTATTACTGGCTTATCTGTCTTCCTCTGAAGTAGAATTTTTGTGGGGAACTTGCCAAATATTCTTGAATCATATGGATCAAAATTACCAAGTAAACATGATTTGAATAGGTCTTTTTTGGAGAGGGTAAAAATAAAGCATGTTTTATAGAAATCACTATTTTCTATTTTTTTTAAGACTTGAGGAACCTTGATTTGAGTGAGGTACACCATAATCCTTGCATCTAAATCAGCTTCTTTCTGAAATCCTTTAATTGCCACTAACACAAAAATTAGTGGAAGATTTGAGGGCTGTCTTTCAGTATCCTGGATCCTGACTTACTGAATTCCTAATGGACATTTTCATTTTTGCTCACATTCAGGCCCACAGATCTAACAGTGAGTCTTTGTTCTTTGCTAATAGTAGTATATAAATAAAAAGGAAAAAAAACCAACAACAGAACAAAGCAAAAGCCAAGTAACAGCAGAGATTAATCCTCCCAATATAAGAAATTTGGAAGCTGATATTTTACATTTACTACTTCTGTTTTGGGCCCCTATCCAATTTTGGATTCATGCTTAAGTTAAAATATTAATTAAAACCTTATCACCTGAGTCAGATGTCAAGCAGATTTGTTGTGGGTAAAATGTTATCCTTGACATTTCTTCAACTGCTTAAAATGTAAAAGGACTTTGAAGGTGTGGGTTTGACTTGCTGTAGAAAAGGAACTTTAGGTAAGTGTGTGGGTTCTTCTTCCTTTGTTTTAAATGGTATTAAACTTTAAATTGTCTCTTGGAAAAAAACCCTTACATTTCCAACTTCATTGGGTGTTCTGGTTTTAGGAACTTGCAAAGGAAAGACAAGAAAATGCAAGATTAATGAAGATGACCCAGGACAAAGAGGAGCTAATTGGAAAGCTGAAGGAAGAAATTGATTTATTAAACAGAGTAAGCAAATACTTTCTTATATGGCTCTTTATAAAGAGGGGATAAAAGTCTTTGCATTCTCTGTTCTGTTCTCCAGGCACCCACATCCACTGGGCAAGGTCACAAGAGAATTAAGTGTGAGAGGTCTTTTCTATTGTATAGCTCTCAAGAGCCGTGGCAATAAGTTTTTTTCCCAGGTGCCTTGTGTTTGTCATGATTAACTTCCATACGTTCTCTGTTGCTGGAGAACCTCATTTTGTTGGTGCTCTAAGTGTGCATAGAGCAAGGTTATAAAAGCAAGAGCACTTCACTGTCTCTTCTTTCCAAATTCAGAATACCAGGAAATAATTAAGTTGAGGTTTTGACAATTTTCTCAATAAATTATTACCCAGTACGTTTTCAAAGTAATTAAAAATTTAATTTAATTTTAATCAACTTTTAATTGCTAATAATAATTTAGATGATCTTATGAAGGCTGGGGAGCAGGCTCTTTATGTTCTGACACATATACTCTCTGTGGTTAATGCCAAGTAAAGGCAGAACAAGACAAGAGCACAGGACACATGAGGTGGCATCACTGAGGCAAGATGTGAAGGCAGGAAATGAGGCTGTTAGAAGGGTGAGATGTGCTTGGAAATGGGACAGGACGAGAAGGTTAAAAGTTGAAAGGAAAAAGCTGCCCTTTAAGATTTCAGGCCAAATGGGAATTCTTCCATAGAATGGATTAGAGACCCCATCTCACTCTGCCTGTCTGAGGGGTGGAGCCTGGGTGTACAGGGATATGCATCTTCTAGTCCAATGCAGATCTGGTTTGGGTCAATCCAGCAGTGAAGGGAGGCAATAACTGCATGAATAGTGCCAGAATTTCGTTTTGCAACTCTTCATCTGTAGTAAAGAAGGACACCATTCACAAGTTTGCAAACTAATCTAAGAATGAAAGGAGATTATTCTGAAATATTTATTTTGGGTTTTTGTGATTAAGTTGCAAGTTAATCTGTAGAATAAATGAGGTATTGCCTGATTTGGAGAGATCTCTGTTTTAACTGTGGCATTGGTCTTCGTTCATTCTTTAATTCTGCAAAGAGTCTGTTGCATCTGAGCTGAGGATCTTATTACAGTCAAGGCAGGTGTTCATTCCTTCTACATAATGGATGGCAAAGCTATTTAATACTGTTACTGACATCTGACTTCCTGCCTCAAAGGTCAGAAGGGAAAATCAAAATAACCTAAATCACTGAAATCTTGTGGTTTAGGACTGTGACTGAGAGGTTTACTGTTCCAGAAACAATGTTATTTTTTTGTTATATTTGAGGTATGATGTTCTAAATCAAATCCATGAAGTGTCTAACTAGAAACTGTCTCTGAACATTTGTAGTAAAGTCAGGCAGTGTCTGTGCCTTGACTCTGTTAACTATGGCAATTTCTGTTTGTTACATGGAGGTAAGCATTAAACAGAGTATAGTCCTTTCAAAAACCACTTCATTGTACAGTGACTAAAATTGTACCTTTCCATGTGCTCTACAAAGCCAACTTATTGATGCTTCCTAGTTAGATACATTTAAAAGCAGAAGAGGATGGATTTTTTTCTTTCTCTATGAGGTCAACATTCTTCATCACTTTAACATTGTCTGTTTGCTTGATTGACTGCAAGATATGTATGTCCATGTCTCTTGGGCTTTTCTTAATTATGAAAAAGCTGCCTTTTGAATTTGACTAGCATAATTTGTCGTCTTAGAAAAGTTTGAACCCATGTCTCAAGTGATACTTTCATTAAAACAGATACAGTTTTACTTTCTTGTGTATTGACTCTGGGATTTATGATTCCTTCTGTATTGGCTATCCATGTGGATTTAGAAAGAGAAAAGCTGCAGAAATACTGCCACATTCTAATGATAGGAGGTTATGGAACTTCATAGGCCAGTTATATTTCCTTCAGGTTTATTATCATAACTGAGGACGTGAGAGCCAGCACTTGGACATCTGTATGTCTGTGGACTGTTATGCTGTAGACCTAGCATTGGATGCTTTGCATGGAAGAACACTTGTGATCTTCAGCCTTCTTTCTGAATAAAAGGATGTCCCGAGGACTAAACTTTATTTATGGAGCTTATGCAGAGATATTTTTAAAAAAAATTTCCTGTTAGGCAACCTAAATAGGAGTCTCTAAATTAGAACATCTACACATTCATGGTGTTTCTCCAGCTTTTCTGTTCATCAAAACACATAGTTATTGCATGTTGAGTTGCATGGGTATGAAAAGAATTCATGTCAAAGACTAAATAACTTCTTAAAAAGCCATTTTGCTGCATAGCTTCCTGACTGCTCAGACCATATTTAAAGAAATGCTCTTTCTAGAAGTTTCAGTCAGTTCATAACCATGGATGCATCCTTGATTGGCTAAGACCTTGTGTTGCATATGAAAAACTGCTTTTCCAAGAATCCTGAAAATTTCTTGGCAGACTTTTTCTCATTTTAAGTACATATATTTATTTAATTAACAGTATAATTATACTGACATCAGTCAGTACATCACAGAGATACTTAAAGAGCATGAGCTGCATTTATATTGAGGAAAAAAAGGCTTTTCCTCATTCTATTACATT
>VWZD01011474.1:2250-15921 GCA_013396695.1 Sakesphorus luctuosus
TCCCCCCAAGTTCCTCAAAATGATCATCCTGCTACATGAGGATCACCATGGACAAGTCAGATATGGCGATGCACTCTCTGAACCTTTGCAATAACCAATGGTGTGAAACAAGGTTGTGTTCTATTCTTCTCTATTCACTGTCTTCTTCAGCATGATGCTCCAAAGAGCCATGGCAGACCTCGATGAAGAAAACAGCATCTACATCTGATATTGTACTGATGGAAGCCCATTCAACCTAAGGCGACTGAAGGCCCACACCAAGACCCTGAATCACCTTGTCCATGAGCTGCTTTTTGCTGATGATGCCGCCCTCGTTGCTCACACAGAGGTGTCTCTGCAGCATTTAACATCCTGCTTTGCGGAGGCTGCTGAGCTTTTTGGGCTGGAAGTCAGCTTGAAGAAGACAGAAGTTCTCTACCAACCTGCACCTCAGGAAGTCTTTCACATCCCCACATCACCATAGGCAAATCAGAGCTTAAGTCAGTCCAGCAGTTCACCTATTTGGGATGCATCATTTCCTTAGACGTAAGATTGACAAAGAGGTTGACAACAGGTCAAAGTCATACAGAGCTTTTGGAAAACTCCATAAAAGAGTCTGGTCCAATAAACACCTGAAGAAAAGTACAAAGATCAGTGTCTACAGAGCCATTGTTCTGTCTACTCTTTTATATGGGTCTGAATCATGGGTCATCTACCACCACCACCTGTGACTTCTCGAACACTTCCATCAGTGCTGCCTCCGTTCAATCCTAAACATCCACTGGTCTGATTCCGTGACTAATGTGCCCATTCTTGAATAGGCAGGGGTCACCNTCTTGCAGCAGTCTTTTAGCCACCAGCACGCTTGCAGCAAGCATGGGTAGTGCCCTTCACAAATCTTCGTTCGCGAAGCCTAGCCATGATGATGATGATTGATGATGATGATGATGATGATGATGATGATGATGATGATGATGATGATGATGATTCCTCAAAAAAACTTTTTTGACTCTTCAAGATGTAGGAAAAAAACAAACCAAAAACAGAAGCAAAAATCCCCACACCAAAAGAAAAACAAAAAACACACAAAACAAACAATCCAACCCCAAAAAACTATCCAACACACTCAGACCACTGGAAAAGGCATTTGCCTCTTTAAGAATATTATTTATGTATGAGATTGTTTGACTAGACTATGCAAAAGATAAACTCTTGGCTGTTTTGTTCTGTCAGTATTAAAGAAGAATTGCCGTGCAAGTAGATTTTTCAGTGCCAGGACTAAGAAGCCCTAACATAAAGCTGAACAGCTGATGATGCTGAGGATGTTGTCCTACTGGTGACTGGAGACTTACAATTAAAGTTTTCTTGTTCTGGATGTTAGTGACAAATAACAGAATTATTCCCCATCCATATACATGCTGCATGTGTGGGGTTTTGCAGACATATGCCCTGAATATACAACTGTATAGAAAAGAGCAAATTTGGTGCAGAAAGGTATTTTCAATTTTTCTACAAGTGGTATGGCCAGACTTCACGAATGAAGATTTGGGAAAGGCTCTCCCCTTGTGGGTGTGCCCTTCGAGCCTGCGCAGTGGATTTTTTAGGTGAGGCACAGCGTGTGCAGAACTGGCCCCACCCTTTAAGTCCTGAGGTCCATTTGCCACAGCCGAGCAAGCTTGGATGGTGACAAGGAAGTCCTTGGGCCTGTCACAGCACCCGGTACTAACCGGGGCTGACCCTGCTGAGCATCTGAGACCTGATGGGGTCGGATGGCAGGGAGGCATTGAACTGCCAGGGGATGGTCCCCACTGAGACTCAAACTCAGGTCCTTGGGATTCAGAGTCCAGAGTCCTCTCCTTTACACCACAGGACCGCCCCATCTTCCTCCTACAAGTAGTTTCTATAATAAACAAATATACATAAAACTTCAATATTTGAAAACAAAATAAATGTATCTCAACATGATCACTGGAGGCATATTCATCTATTATCCTTTAATTTAATTCAAATTCATAGGTAGAAAACTAAATGCAGATTATAGGATCTTTCTCCTTGGCCATTGGTGTATCCACGAAGTTTATCAGGATGAGCTGAAAAACAAATGTACTTTGAATTCCAGTCACCTATGCACTACTGGATTTTATGAAGCCCAAATTCTTTATCTGACCTGTGGGATATGGCTGTTTGTTCTGAAGTGGATTATCCACGTTTCTGTGACCTAGATAATACACCTTTTGCTTTACAGCTTTACACAGCTCCCACCTCAGAAATCTAGGTGTCTTCTCCAAGAGAACCAGAGGTCACACAGAAAACTGGAGGCAGAACTTCTAAGTTCCAGACTTGCAGTCTAATTCAGTGAGTTAACACCCATTAGCTATCAAAACAAATTATCAAATTTCACCTTTACAGGTCTCAAATTACTGCACTGTCTTTATTTACACTTTATTCTTACCAAAAAAAAAGATGAGCCCATCAGCCACATGGCAGTCAACAGACTGTGGATTCTGAGGGATTTTGCCTACAGCTTCATGGTACAAGAATGAGGTTGTGAAGCATATCCTAACCAGCAAGAGCACGTTATACTTGAGAATAAATTATTATTGGGCTTGATACAATTGTTACTCCTGAGCAGTTCTGAGTTCTATTCCTGTCCAGTTCTTTTTATGTTGATCTCTGGGCAACTGAAAGATAGCTTTATGGCTTACTGTATACAAATAATACCTGCAGCATTAGTTCTTAAATGATTCCCTCAGCAAAGAGAATGTTTTTCAGATGAGAAGTCTAATGAGAAAAAAAATGTGAAACTAGAGGACATACAAAGAGTGTGCTGTAACTGATACAAACTCTAGCCTGGTGGTTTTTTGTTTAACTTAGCCATACTTTATTCAGACTAACATAACTGCCACCCTTTTTCAATCCTGCTTACTCAGCTGGATGCCTACAGGTCCAATTTTCCCTCCAACTGCCCTTCCACTCTAGTATAATTGCAGTTCATATGGGTAATTGGTCAGTCCACAGAAGTGTTTGTGTGTATTTGTTCATCCTTACTACCTGGATGCCTTTTAAAATGAATTTGTAGTCTCAAAGTACTGTTCCGTTCAGTTTATACACGTCAAGAAACAATTCCAGGAGTTTTAGGCACTAGAAATACTGGAGTATACATACAAAAAATATTTTTATGGGTAAGTGGCAATTTTCCACACATCAAAAACATGGCATGAGTCATGTATCAAACTTGTAAATACTAAATTTAATAAACTTCATAGCAGAAATAACCAGATTTGAAATTATTATGTGGGGGAAAGAGGCCCATTGAAATTTCAGACAAGAGAAACTGAAGCTGTTGGCAGAAGTACAGCTTTTTTCTGGAATACACACAGAAAACAGAATTTTAAAGGCCGGTTTTATGCTATTGCGGAAGGATCAGTATGGAAGTGATTTTTATTACTGTTACTTGAAGAATCCGGTTCTTGGATTGAAACAGAAGACACAACGTCTGTGGCCACAAACCATCATCATGTACTTTTTGCTCCCTTATTCATGAAGTAACACAGTTNGAAGACCTCATGGTTCAGATTCACATAGCTCTCAAAAACTATTCCAAGGATGAATTATTTAATACATTGTATAAAAAAACAGAAGCCAAAGATTTAAAAAACAAACAAACAAACAAACAAACAAAAAACCAAACCAACAACTCTGGTTTTGCAATCTGAAAAATGGCAAGTTATAGAACTGTTAGTCTATACCCACGTGAGTGGTTCCTACTCTGGTTAGAGCTATAGCGAACTGTGATTACATAGGATAAAACAATAACCAAAACTATAACTAGTGTTGTTATACCAACACTAGTGGGTACGCTAATCCCAGCAGAGAAAGTTTTCAGTTCTTCCACCAACATTCAGCTCTTCTCTTAAAAGCAAACAACAAAGCTCATATAAGAAGTACCTCATTAACTATTCAGGAATTTTTCAGAGTTCAGTTTTTCAAGATAATTTAGGATTATAGCTTATTCTCTTGTCACAATAAAAAATATTCAGCAGTGAGAATAATTCATAACGGGAATAGAAAATGGAAAAACTGACTGGAAAAATATTATCAAACTATTTACACAACTTTAAACCAATGTAAATAAAATCCACAGCAGAAACAGAAATATTTTTTTATTTAAAAATAGGATTTAAAAAAAATACAGGACAAAAGAATTCTCAATATGTATGAAAAAATAATCTGACTTAAATCAACTAAAAAGCCCCCACAGAATTATTACATGAATGAAAAAAACCCCCAAATATTAATTAAAAAATACACTGCTTATTAGCTGGATATATTGTTGCACTCTCAGATTTCATTAAAAGAATACCAAAGTAGGCTTCCCCAGTTTGATATTATTTAGCCATTCACCTCACACATTATCCATTCAGGCATAACCAGTGTTAGACCTTGTAGTTTTCAACAACCCTGGTATGAAAATTATTCAACATTATTTAAAAATCAAACTAAGAACAAATTAGTAAAACTCAATCATGTGCCCATGTGTGAGCTACCAAATTGAAAATGCTAATTTACAAAAATCAGTATTAATTTGCCATTTGCTAAGTTGACAGAGTAATAATTTTCTATGTATAGATTACACTGTGACCTACAGTTACCAATCTTGTGAATCTGTACATAAATACTTACCCAGAAATGCACAGAAATAAGTTTCCTATTTTCTAACTCAAAAAGCACATGTTCTACTGTAAATAGAAGTTATTCTTACACTTACAGAGGTGATACTTAGATGGCCCTTGTTGCAACAACGGGCTTTAATCATTCCACCATAGTGTGGGCAAGACAGGAGATGCCACTGTGCAATTTCAGCAGAACTGAAGTTCTAGGCCTAATGCAGCCCACAAATACAAGTATTTCAATGCCTCCTTAAGTTCAAAAGCTCAGTGGCTGAGGAAATGGTATAAAAATCTTTTGAAGAACACTTTCTGAAGTATCCAGTCATGGCACATGTCACCTAAGTATGGACTGTATTTAGAAGTACCTATTCTTCCCAAAAGCAATTCCTAGCATCATTCACCATCACACAGATGGTTTTGTGGTCCTGGTATTCCAACTAACACAGAATTAGATTCAGCTTAATAGCAGGGGAGAATCACCTCCTTCAGCCTGTTGGACACACTTCTTTTGATGCAGCTCAGGACACAACTGGTTTCCTGGGCTCCAAATGCACATTATCACATCATTTTGAGCTTCTCACCAACAAAGCATGACTATGTGAATATTGAACTACCCTGAATTCTCCTGAATGTGAATGACAATGTGGTTAGTCATGATGTGTTGGTTTTGGCTGAGGTAGAGTTAATTTTCTTCAGAGTAGCTAGTTTGGGGCTGTGTTTTGGATTTTTGCCAAAAACATTGTTGATAACATATGGATGTTCTCCTCACTTCCAAGCAGCACTTACACAGAGTCAAGGCCTCTTACGCTCCTTACCCCAGCTCACCACTGAGGAGGCTGGGGGTGCGCAAGGAGTCAAGAGGGAACACAGACAGGACAACTGACACCAACTGACCCAAGAGATATTTCACACCATATGGCATCATGCTCAGCACATAGACCTGTGAAAAGAAGGAAGGCATGAATGTTCAGAATGATGATATTTGCCTTCCAAGTCACTGCCATCCATGCAGAAGCATCCTGGAGATGGTTGAACACTTGCCTACCCATGCAAAGTAGTGATTTAATTCGTTGTTTTTCTTTGCTTGTGTGCACAGCTTTTGCTTTCTCTATCAAGCCTACTGAATTTATCTCAAAACATGACTTTTCTCACTTTTACTCTTTCAATTCTCTCCCCTCTCTGTTTGGAGGGAAGTGAGTGAGCAGAAACAGTTGAGATACTGTGAATTTGGGAAAATAACACTTTTGTCTGAGAACTGGGCAAGATTTTCATAGATATGGTGCTGCACATCTGGGCTGTGCAAGGCTCCCAGGAATGGCCTCTCACCTGTGGGAGCACATGGGTCACACACAGCCACTGTTGTGACACATGACTGACAGGGGGGTGCATGGGATGCAGAGAGGGTGCGCTGCCAGGCCGTGTGTGTGGGTACCTGCAGAAAGCGTGTGTCTGCCGTGGGTCCTTGCGTCTAGGGGCTCGTGGGGTTTTTTGTCCTCACGGAGCAGGAAATATTGAAGAGCCCCACTGCTTGGCTGCATACTGGGTACAAAAGTGAAATGCACTGTTTGTAACCAAGTGTGTTCTGTTACAGGTTTGGTGCTCCATGCACTGATCAGTAACAGAGTTATACCACGAAACAGAATGAACAATTATGTACCCCCATGGTAGATGTATCAAGAATAGTTAAGTTCTTAATTCTCTTTCAGAATAAGGTTCAAAACTGTATAATCTACTAATTATGATAAGCGATTAGCATGAAAAACTTTTTAAAAACTACCATGTTTTGCTCATGGAACACTTGAATATTGACACAGAAAATAACTGCTATTATTCCCCTGTATATTCCAGTGACTATAATAGTGGCATTCCTTAAGAAAAGAAGAAAAGGGAAGAAGAAGGAAAAAAAAGAATAGAGTCATTACTTTATTATGTATATCCACATTCTTTTTAATTTCAAGCACTGCTTCAGTCTTTCGGTCCGCTTTTCTAAAGCTTCTTTTTGTTTAAGTATTACTGCCAATACCACCTTAAAAAAAGTAAGAGCTCATTGACATGAAAAAAATTAGGCTTGAAATTCAAAAGAATAAAACACTGCATCTATTTTTAAAACAAGAGGAAAGGTAAAGTTGGATCAAATGTTAGAAGTTTACAAAAGTTTAAAATTCAAGGGACTTTTAATATGCACCCTTTGGAACTTTCAGTGAATCATCAATATCTGTTAATTCAATAAAGGGACACCTAGCATTGGCAGTAACTGTGTTAAGACTTTAAAAGACTTGATCTAAATTTTTTTTACAAATGCCAGTCATGACAAAACTTGCCCTTCTTCTTTGACTGAACTGTTCACAAACAAACTTTCTACACAATCTACATATATTAAATCCTGATTTTGTGTCTTTTATTGTGTCCACTGCATGGCTGCCATTTAAGGTGGGTCTTGGTCCTGTTAGACTATGCAACAAACACAGTAAGCAGCATAACTGAAAACACTTTCCACAATCATCTCATGTTGGCCTTTGTATAGATGCAGAGCGCTGAAATAAGTACATAATTTTCCCAGAAAGAAAGGCTAAGCCAGTACTTTGGCAATTGTAATTTTACCAGATTTGAAGGATGCTTTCTTTGGCTAACTGCTTCCATTTTTAAAGTAACAATGAGCTATCTACATCAACGTAGTACCCTATTAAATAAGTTAATACACTTCACTGTACAAGTTAGTAGCAAATCTATATTTAAATATTTTTAAATACTTTTATTGCCAATGTACAAATGCTCAGACTTCCAGCTAATCATGACTAAAGAAAATATAAAATTTATATCTTTATTGACCATACACTCTTCTTTAGAGTACATTATGCTTACTAATTACATCTGCATTTTTAAAAAGTAATCATTCTAGTATTTGTACCATGCAACTTCTTTGTTTAATTATTGCAAAGAAATCCTTGGGATATAGAAAAAACATGCTTTCTATCTGCATAGTTTACCCTGGAAAATTTAATCCCTCTTGTTGGCATAGAGATGTGAATATGTTTCACTCAAATCATATTTAGGCTGAAAGGTAACTGTAATATGTAAGACTTCTCTATATAAACACACACATTTATGTGTATTTATAAAAACCTCTCTGAGAAAGGTTTAGCAAGTAGTCTGCCTCAGTTTTAAATGTTACCTTTTCTAGTGCAGTGCTGCTGGATTACTCTATATCATAAATAACTGATAGTATCAGGGAATCTTAAACACAAGTAGCAGAAAATAAAAGACAGACTGCTGCTAAAAACACTAAAAAAATCAAGGCAGAATAAGATAGTTAAGAGAGAATTCTAACCAACCGTGTAAACTTCAGAGCTTCACATTAAAAAAATAAAAAAGACAAAAAAAGAAGAGTCAGTATCAAACAAATAGAGGAAGACTGCATTTCAATTTGTTTGCTTTTTGTATTAAACTCAAAACCAAAAGAAATCTTTTTGAAAAGCAAAATTGAAAGTTGATATGCATAAAGTTAAATAATAAATGTGCAATAATCTCAGAACAGAATCAAGATCACTACTAAAATAATGCCTGGGGCACATTATGATGCCTACAATTGGATTTTAATTGACATGAAGACTGTCATAGTCCTATTGTCATAAAACCTGTAACACACTTCCAGCATGGAGGACCCGTCTGTGCCCAGCATCCATCTCTTTAGACATGATTGGCAAAATGGTAGGGAACTCGCAGTGGTTGTCTCTGTCTGAAAGGAATAAACCACAGGATCTTCCAGTGGGTGCCAAAAACTTCTGAGAAGGTCTGCTGCCATGGCTTTTGGGGCCTCGATCTACAGAGGACAGCATTATTAGTGAAAAACAGCATGCCCACAGTGCACTTCAGTCAGCTAGAACAATGTAGGTTGGCTGTGAATCCATTACTGGACTCTCATGAATTCTGTCCCAGCATCACAAATACAACTTTTCTTTCATTACAGCACACAGCCAAGACTTAACTTTGGAAAACACAAACTATCTGTGTCATCAATGAAACAAAAGCAACTTTTGAAGTAGAAGAGACTTCAGAATTAATGAAATCTACATCAAAACATAGCAGGAAGTTCCTTTTGATCTGTAATTTTGTAAGAAAATATAGTTCCACTGGTTTTGAGCAGGCAAAGAACAGGAACGACGTGAGGCTACTTTGTGTACAATCAGTATTAAAAGATTAACGAGCTGCTGCTAGAGATAGGAAGTACAAGGCAAAGTACCACGTAAAATCACCATAATCAAGTGCCTTCAGTTCCTTTAGTCTCTCACCCAGTTTAAGAAAAAAACAGCTACTCTTTTAGCATTTCATCATAGAGATGTGAATATGTTTCACTCAAATCATATTTAGGCTGAAAGGTAACTGTAATATGTAAGACTTCTCTATATAAACACACACATTTATGTGTATTTATAAAAACCTCTCTGAGAACTTACATGTCTTCACAGCAGTTTGACATTTTTTCTATACTTGTAGTATCCTGTTGAAGAAAACACAATGAAAAAGTATTCATTTACATTCCTAACTGTTAAAATGGCATTATGAAAGCAACTAAGTAAATCAGGGGATCAGTTATTAGTGTACACTGCTTTGACATTAGTTCAGTAGATTCAATATTAATCATATGCCATATTAGTTTTAAATGAAAGTGCAATTACATAATTTTTACTCATTCTGGTAAACAATTTTTACAAACACAATGTGAAACTATATTGTGTAGTTTGATTGCAATACCAGAGAATGTCAACAGAAACTTATACATTATTATAACTAAAATTAATTCAGGTATTACAATTAATTCATGAGACATGTAGGAGCAATGTATATAAGGTACAGTCTTGACACACTTTTCACATGAACCTGTTCCAGACTTGAAGCAGTCTGCTCACATAACAGGAAAATTTAGTAAAATACAACTATTAACAAATGTAGTATTTTGAAAAGCAGGAGCTAGTAAGAGGTTGTTAAATCTTTATCTTCATGAGTATTATAATGCAAACACCACCACTAGAAATATACCATGAGCTTCTATAGTTGCTAAATACCAAATATAAAAATTATTCTCTTAAAATGAAACTAAATAAATACTATGTAGTGTGAAGGCAACCCTGGCAGCTAACAGCAACTTAAATTCATACTTTACTTTTCTTAACATGATTTGGTAAGTCATAGATTTTATTATTAACACATCAGTTTTAGCTTAGACCATCCCCAAACAAAACTTTTAAAACTACCAAAAGTATGTTTTTCTCACTTTTTACTATGTATTTCATAAAAAACCTTGCTTTGTAAATGAGTATTAGGGTTTTCAATACATATTCATAGTTCATTATGTCCCAAAATCACTCGAGAAGTCTAAAATATCATAATTGAAATATTTATCATGGTTTCAACCCCTGTTTATTGGCAGTTTGATATTTTCCTTTACTATTCACTGATTGATTCAGTCATGCGCATAATGCACCTGTCAGATTATGCTACCATTTCAATAAAACCAAGAGCTAGTCTCAAAATTGTCCCAACTATACAGAGACACAAGGACTGTGGTTTAATTAGGCTGCAGCTTCATTGTCATCTGGAAACACTACCTAGCAATAAAAACCATACTGTGTTCCTTGATTGTTCCTACCATCAGTGCATGCAATTCAGTGTGGGCACTGCAGGGATTTTTTCCCCTCTTTCATAAAGTTTTAAGGAGGAAGGCTAAATGTGAATGGCCAATAATGTACAGGAAGCTGCTTCCCTGCTCCACCAGATATGGGTGGCCTCAACTCTCCTTGCCAGACTTGGTGCTTCTAAATCCACTTCCCAGCTCTGGTAAGTTTCAGAACAGTATCCCTTACCACATGCCAAATGGCAAAAATCTTAATGTTGCCCACAACCTACCCAGCTGAATTCCAGATACATTATGGCAAAAGAAAGAAGTCTGCTCTTTTCACTCCAGCACACCAGGATGCACAAGAGCTTCCTTGTTTATGCAGAGAAGATATGCCCACAGTGGACTACATATATCATTCTGACCTCATCATTACCTGAGTTTTAACTCCCACTTAGCAGTGAGGGAGGAAAGACTAGAGGCAGCAGACTGTAAATACTTTCTGTTGTTTTTATTTCCATAGATAAACTGCTGCACCTCTCACCTTAAGGTCTGTCCAGCGTATCTCCCCTACCACAATCAACATGAAAGTAATTTTCCTTGTTAGCGAAGCACCTGACTGCACAGTAAAGGGATATTCTGCTTCCTTGACTGGCTTTCTGTCTAGCTCTTGTCAGACCACAGAAATTCACACATAGCTTTCTGAATTAAAAGGACTAAGTAAACACAGAGATTACTTCCATGACATTTCAGCAAGGTGGTACCAGCATTTTCATGAGATGCTATAGCTCCTTCTGTAACTACAAAATTATCTCAGCTCTAAGAATTACTCTCTGGTCAACTCAAAGCTGTCTACTCAAGAATACAAAACAATATAGCCGTGATTGAAAGCAACAATGACAAATTTTTTGTCATAACACAGCAACATGCTAGTCTACACTGTAAATTGATTTGTAGCTATGAAAGATTTGTGCTATCATTTGACAAAAGGAGCCTTAAACCAGCTTTGGGTGCAGAAGTAACATGACCAAATACCTTAAATATGGCTATGTTTCTGCACATTGTTTATTCAGTAATACATTTGTGCTGCTCCCTAAAATGCTGTGTTTGAGATTTTTGCAGTAATTCCCTGGTTGGGAACTGGAGGGTGTATTTTGTTGTAATTGTTGACATCAAGACCTGAAAGCTTCTTATCAGGGAACTGCAGAAAATGACTGTAAGAAAAGACTGTCAAGCTTTTACATCTTTAAAAGATTTTCAGGATTTTCCTTCCCTCCTGCCTTCCCACCTTCCTGCCCTGCGTGCCTGCCTTCATTCCTTCCTGCCTTCCTTCCTGCCTGCCTGCCTTCTTTTGTCCTCCCTTCCCTTCCTCCCTCCCTCACTCCCTTCCCTTCTTCCCTCCCTCCCCTTCCTCCCTCCCTCCTTCCCTTCCTATCCTTTAGTCCCTGCCTCCTTCCTCCCCTCCCTTCCCTTAAAATGCCAACATATATTTTAGACTACTTTTTCTTTACAGGAAAGAATTTGGGACTCAGCAGGGAGTCCTTTGCTTCCGGAATACTTTTCAGCATTAAAAAAAACTTAAGAGCCACATTTTAAAAGCTACAAACTTGGGCTTAAGGGAATGGCAAGAAACACTGCTCTGAAGCTAAGGCACTGAACAAGTGCTGGTGATTGAACTTAAGAAACAAAATGCCCCTCATGGCTTCCCTCCCCCAACACTCCTGCCAAACAGGCTCATTTGAAATGTAGTTTGAGAGTGAACCAATTTACCTTTTCACATGAAAGTGAAACTTCACAGCACCCCAGGAAAGTCAGTAGCCCCTCTGGAGACAGAAGATGAAGGAAAAGGAGAGGACCACAGTTGAGTTTTGACCTGTTATTTAAGGCTTTCTTCTCAGACATGAATTTTTCTTCTTTTGGAAACAGAGGATCAGAATAACCACTATTCTTCTGAATGACAAGGTGTTCTGCTCAATAACCCATCTCACAAATGGCTTTCAACTAGAATATCATCTCTCTTAATTATGCATTTGATGTATACCAAGGTTTTGCTACAACATCAGAATTACTGTGTTCAGCCTAAGAGGCTTTGGCTGTCTGCATCTACTATCAGCTTGGATTACTATTAATACAAATAGAACTCTGCTAAGACTTTTTTTTCCCCAGACTCACAGCTAATGCTTATGTTAAAACCTTTTGGATCGTTGGCATTCATCCAAAAGTTGAAAATAACTTGGCATGAGCAAAAGTATCTATTGACTCTGAGTAATCTCTAACTCTAAAAATCTCTTAAAATTTACAACTCCATTGAGATGAAATGGACAAACATAACTGATTAATTTCACATGATGGATGATCTGGACCCCCAAAACCATCATCCAGATTGGAAACAACTATTGTTTCTGCACCTGGTTATTCAGAAATGTATACCCACTGAAAAGCATCTTAAAGCATCTAGAGAAAAAATATTATACCTTAGTGAGAAATGCAAAAGAAATTAGAGGAAATAAACAGAAACCATTAACAACATATCAGTTTAAAACAACAGTAAAAAGGCAAAGTGTTCAGATTTTGCTGAGGGGAGAAGAATATGGATTTTTTTTCACTTTGAGGACATACTACAAATATGTAAGAGAAGCTTGTTAAAACAGCTACTGCCACAGCTAATACAGCTATAAAAGAAAGGAGAAGAATAGAGAGACATATGTAAGAGGACTGGCTGAGTTCTGCAGACCACCTTCAGATTCACTTGCAAATGAATGCACCCACGTCAGCTCCTAAGAGAAAAATAGCTTTCACATCTATATTTTTAATCAGCATAACCAACTGCTGGGAAAAAAAAATTAAAGATCACATGCACTTGAGTAAGACGTGTCACAAGATGGGTTTTGTAATGAATTCATTTATCAGGAAAAAAAGGCACACACAAAGAATATTTTTCTCTTACTGGTTCATGCTTTTCAAAGGGGGAGTTTTCATTTGTAACTTACAGGACTACCTCCAATGCATGCAGCCAGAATCCCTGGTTAACTTTTTTCTGTGTTTCCGTAAAGTGACATGCAATCACTACAGCTCTACTTAATACAACACAAGAACGTAATTATGCATTATGCTGTGCTTTCAGTATTTTCAAAGGCTTGGTATCGATGAATCAGCAGAAAAATATTATGAAGCAGAAAAACAAAACTTTTTTGGCATTAAATACATTTTGAGCTTGCATTTGGCCACTTTTTAGCATTTTCTTCATCAACATTTCTCTTCAAATAAGGTGATATAATTACTTCCATCAATTACTATTATGTTCAGCCTGAAAATTACTAGTTTTGTTTTAACTATAAATCTGTGCTAAATTAAAAATGAAGTTACACTATGTAGTATCTAGGGAATAGGTCTTCTGTCCTCTATGCT
>VWZD01011476.1:0-17265 GCA_013396695.1 Sakesphorus luctuosus
GCTGCAGAGCCCAGGGCCAGTGTCAGTGCAGTGGCTGCAGAGCCCAGGGCCTGTGTGAGTGCAGGGCATGGCCTGGCAGGGGCTGCAGAGCCCAGGGCCGGTGTGAGTACAGGGCATGCCCTGGCAGGGGCTGCAGAGCCCAGGGCTGGTGTGAGTGCAGGATACACCCTGGCAGGGGCTGCAGAGCCCAGAGCCAGTGTGAGTGCAGTGGCTGCAGAGCCCAGGGCCGGTGTGAGTACAGGGCATGCCCTGGCAGGGGCTGCAGAGCCCAGGGCCTGTGTGAGTGCAGGACACACCCTGGCAGGGGCTGCAGGGCCACTGGGCGCTGTGCCGCTCTCACCCGGAGCCAGTGGCCCCCCAGCCTTGGCCATGTTTGCTGACAGCTCCTGTGACAGCGGAGCCACTGCAGAGTGCAGAGCCACACAGGTGTTCCCAGCATCCATTGAAGCAGAAATCAGGGATGCCATGGACTGCATAGACCCAGCCCCTGCTGACGAACCCAGCGAGCTGAAATCTCTGCCCTACACAGACTTTTCCTCAGCCCAGACTGTGCCCGTGGAAGAGCAGGTCTGTGACCTGTCTTTAACCTTCACAAAACTGCAGATCAAGGACACTCAGGAAGAGCTCACATATCCAGTAGAAGAAACTGGCCAACCCTCTTCAGTAGCATTTGCATGTGCAAGTGACAGGCACTTAAGAGAATTTAATCCCTCCAAAATCAAACACACATGCCTGACTGATGCTGAGCTGCAGAACAGAGTGGCCCCTGAGCCATCCTCAGACCTGTGCTGTGCTGCTGGGGACACGGAGGCTTCCATGGCTGGCTCTGATAGCAAGAGACTCTCCATGGGTGCTGGTAACACCCACACAGCCTCTGAGGGCTTCAGACACATCAGAGAGCCCCCCAACCTCACCTACATCCCACCACACAGCATTGATGTTCGGCCCTCTCGTACCAGAAGGACCCTCCTACAGCCTGAGCGTGACTCTCCTGAATCCAGTGAAGTAAAGCTGGAGAACTGTAATTCAGAACTAAGTGAAAACCAGGAGCCTTATGTCATTATTGACAGAACTGACCAAGGAATGTTATGCCATCACACTTGAAACTACCAGTGCTTTATTTGTAATTTGCCTGGGGCTTCTGCCTCTCACTTGTGGCCTTGATCATCCTTTAGCTTTGTCAAAACCATTTAAAAAAACAACCACAAAAGCACATCAGTGCTTCTGAACAGTAAAAAATGGAAGTAGATACACAAATTCTTAGTGGCTCCTTTGGCAAGGAAACCTGAGTGGTCACCTTTCCAAAAGGGTAGGCAACTTCCATAAATTTAAATCCATTTAATCCATTAGCCAGATTCCTTCCAGCTTTTTCCTAATGCCAGGGAAGTTTCTTCAGCTGAGCATACTGCCTTTTCTTCCCCCCTTTCACCTATTTCTGGTGTATTCTTCCAGTACAAGGTAGGTGGTTCTTTTAAACTGGAAGGCTTGGCTTTATATCCTTAAAAATGCTGCACTCGAGTGTACTTTGTTGAGTCCCTGCATTCCTCTGAAGATTGTTCTGAGCTGATCTTCCTCCTGTCTTCAGCTGAGAATGAGTTAAGGAAGTTTGATAACATTCCTCTACGTTGGAAGAGGGAAACGGCCCTGTGAGCACTTGGGTTTGAGGCAATAACCTGTATGACAGGTTTTGTACCTGCCTCCATTTTTAACCAAAATACTTTGTGGCCACCACCACGGTTTTCAGGAGAAGCACTGAGCATCCTAACTGTTCACTGCCACCAGGAGAGAGATCCAGCTACTGCTGCCATTTCCCTTGCCCTGCTCCTGCCACTTAAGTCTGCACCAGGAGTTCACAGAATTTTCTGTAAACCAGTTCATTTCACTAAAATGAAGGAGCAAAACTGCAATTCTTTGCCATTTTAATGGCAGGGAAAAAATTCAATCAGAGGAGGGTCCCAGTGAGCGGCAGAGCCAGGATCAGGGATACCCTGGAAGTGGGAGTGCTGTGTGAAAAGCCTTGTGCTGAGAAGGAAATGGAAACAGGAGTGCTGGATCAGCTGTAAGCTGGAGTCCCAGCACCAAGAGCCTCTGTCATACCCAACATTTAATTCATTTAGATAAGCACCCGGCCAGTGGTGCTGTATTTTAGCACAGACTTCAGTGTTTCTTTATAGAAAGACTCTCTTAATACTCCTTTGAGTAGCTTTTCCAGTAGCATTTCAATGTGTGCAGGTTTTGGCTGGGGTAGAGTTCATTTTCTTGCCCTTCCCAAATCTTTGTTCGCGAAGTTTGCCCATACATACAACATGGGGCTTGTTTTGGATGTTAAAATGCTTTGTTAAGTAATAGCTGAAATTAATTGAGGATAGATTGTTTATCATTGACTTTCATCCCCCCAAAAATTCAAAGAGGAGCCCATGGATTCCACTGGAAAAAGCTAAAATGTAAAGATTTGCTTTTTGAACAACTACTTGATGAAGTTCTGTCATCCTCTGGTTCCAGCAGTGTGGAACAGAACTGCCCACGCTCACCAAGGACTCTTCAGCTTTAGGGGGGCTGGGAGAAACAGGTACAAGGGACAGAAAGTGTTCACAGGGCACTTTCCTGACAACAACAGTGACATCCTCTGGGCTCCAAGACTGTCTGTACTGAACCATCAAGTGATATTTTCTGGGCTGTGCAAAATACACATGCTCAGCTTCCACAACCCAGAGTAAACTCAGAGTTAAGAACAAACTGCACATGACCAAATGGTTTATAGAACCATTTCCAAAGAAATAGTTCTTTTGGACTCTCTGATAGAAGAAAAAGTTTTGGAGGTTTAACAGGAGGTTTTAAGCATAACCAGTACCCCTCTACAAATAAGCTTCAATAAGAAAGATAATTACTTAGCACAAAAAAATCTTACTTTCAAGCAAGGATTCTAAGGATTTACAACAGACCAATAGAATGTCATTACTGGGGTCACAAGGGTTGGTGTACTAACTCAGTACTTCACCAGGAAACACACTCATCATTATTAATTTGTAGTGATTTAGGGAAAAAAACAGCCCACCACTGGACTAACAAAACATGAACTGCATTTCCTGACTTGGTGCAGTCCCTTCAATGCAATGGGTTTTAGTCATATCACGAAACTGCAGAAGAGAAGCAGTAATACCATCAGATATTGTTGAAAAGCCACATAACTGAGTATTTATGTCCTCCCACAAGTGCCAGATGATGTCTGGTAAGTGATCAGAGTGCTCACTGAAGCCTTGCTTGCTCCAGCTAAACGAACCAAAACTATGAGGGAAAATAAACATATATATATAAAAAATATATATACATACATACACTGTACTTCAGGGATCATTCCACTGAAATTACACCAAAAAAGTAATGTGAAAAGAGTCCAAACTGCTGCATTGAAAGGATTACCTTGAAGAGAACATTCAGAGGGTAAAGCCCAAATGAAGGGGCACCTCAACACTTAAGCTGAGGAGACTGAGAATGAAAACCCCACTGGTTTACTCTGAAAGTACCTGTAGGTCATAATAAACGCAAAGAACCATCTGTATTTTTCTTTATAAAAAGAAGTAAAATCAAAGAATCCAAATAAATGAGTATTCTTTATAACCATTTGAACAACAAATGCCATTCTGTGCCCCTGTGTTTTCACTGTCCCTCAGCCATAGCAGGGCTGGGGACTCATGAACACTGGAGAGAAATAAGCCCATCACAGAACCGGAGCTGTAAAGAGCCTGAAAGCCTTTCTCCAGTCACTTACAAAAACTTTCTTTCTTTTTTTGCCACTGAACTCAGTGGGACTACTAGTGCATGGTTATCCTCAGAACTACAGCTGTATTGTGATGTCCTGTAGAGCAGCTCACTGGATTCAGTGGAATTGCAGTAGTGTAGGCAGGATTAGAGTAAGACCCTCGGTTTCAAACTGGTAAGACCTATCTAACAAAGCTTACTCTCACTTGAGGCACTCCATTTGCTTCCTCTAATTAAAAAAAAAATTCCACCTCTTTGATTCCTTGGACACCTCCTGGCATGGGGACTCCACCACCTCCCTGAGCAGCCTATTCCAGTATCTAATCACCCTTTCTGTGAAGGCTGTTGTCCAGCCTAAACCTCCCCTGGTGCAGCTAAAGACTAAGTCCTTTCACCCCATCACCCCCCACCTCACTACAACCTTCTTTCAGGTTCTAGAGAGTGGGGTCTCACCTCAGCCTTTTTAATCCAGGCTGAGCCCCCCCCAGCTCCCTGAGCTGCTCCTGCTGCTCCAGCCCCTTCCCAGCTCTGCTCCCTGCCCTGCACAGCTCCAGCCACTTCCCAGCTCTGCTCCCTGCCCTGCACAGCTCCAGCCCCTTCCCAGCTCTGCTCCCTGCCCTGCACAGCTCCAGNTGCTGCTGCCACACTAACCCTGACCCTGGGCAGCCCTGGGGCGGGTCCAGCTGCTGTCACAGCACCCCCAGGGCCTTTGTCACTGGGCACTTCCAGCCCCTCGGCCCCAGCCTGGAGCTGCAGGGGGTGGTTGTGGCTAAAGTTCAGGACCCAGCTTTTGGTCTTGTTGACTCTCACACCCGAATTTGCTGATGGCACACTCAGTGTCCTCACCCAGATCATCAGTGAAGATATGAACGGGTCTGGGCCCAGCGCTGATCCCTGGAGACAGCACCAGTGCCCGTGTGCCAACTGGGTGCAGCTCCAGTGCCCAGCACTCTCTGGGCCCAACCATCAGCCAGCTCTTAGCCCAGTACAGAGTGCCCCCATCCAAGGCATGGGTGCAGCTTCTCCAGGAGTGTCATGGGACAGGGTGTCAAAGGCTTTGCTGAAGGCCAGGCAGACATACCCACAGCATTCCCCTCATCCACCACACGGGTCCCCTGGTCATACAAGGACCTGCCCCTCCCAAACCCCTGCTGGCTGGGTCTGATGCCCTGACTGTCCTGTGTGGGCCCTGTGATCCCACCCAGGGGGAGCTGCTCCATGGGATCACACGCAGGGTGAGCCGCTCCAGGTGATCACACCCAGGGGGATCTGCTCCATGGGATCCCACCCAGGGGGATCTGCTCCAGGTGATCCCACCCAGGGTGAGCTGCTCCATGGGATCCCACCCAAGGAGATCTACCCCATAACCCTGCTGGGTACCGAGGTCAGGCTGTGTGTGACCTCCTCATACCCACCAGGGTCCTTTCCCCCTATTTCACCCCACGGGGTTTATGAACAGCAGCCTCAGTTACTCCTTCTCAGGGGTGTTGTAACAAACCGTTTATTTTAAATTCCAAAACCAGGGTTGTCTTTAGGGAAAAAATAAAGAAGAAACTTACATGACTTCTAGGAAGCAGCAGTGAAGTGGGAAATGAGGAACAGACATATTTTAGCAGAAGAGACTTGACACAGTAAAGCTGATGGAGAACCTAAAAACGCTGAAGGGGATTGGTTTGTATCCTGTTCCTGACTTGCACCTGAACATTTCATAGCCATAAGTCCACAGCACTCTACAAAGCACAGTGCAAAACCAAAAATCATTATATTTAAATATTAAATATACCAAATCAGATTTCATAAACATTGTTTGATACAACAATCACAGACTTCTAGAGATGGTGTTGTCTATTAGGTGGGTTTAGTATTTGGTCCCGTTTTTCTTCATACTTCTCTATCATTTTCTGCATGTCATGGTCAGCTCCAATAACCTTGAAAAGAAGAACATTAACATTAGAAATAATTGACACTATAAAACATGGGGTTTTTTCAGCAAAATAAAACAGGACTACCACTGAAGCCAAACTCCTAGGGGTTTGTCCAAGTCACTTCCTCTGTGGAATCTGGCATTCCCTGAAAAGCTACACAGCTGATCCTGCAACCCAATCACAGGGAACAGACCCTCCAATTTTCCACAACGAGATGGAAACCCACACTTTTATGCTACACACTACACATGTCTGTAAACAGTTTTCTGAGGTTGTCCTTCTCCAAAGGTTACCAGAAAAGCAGATTTATTTACTTTTACCACTAAATAATGCTCTTATTATTTGAAAAGTACAATCCTCCACATGCCTAATTGGCTATAATTAAAGTAATACTCACAAGTACTGGGCAGGAAACTTCAAACAGTGCACGTTTAATGAGCCACTCTTCATAGAGCTCATGAATAGCTTCTAAATATTCCTAGAAAAGAGGCACTGGAATAACACATATGCCCAGGGATGAAACACACACTGCAATTTTTATCCATTTGGTAAGTAGTTAAGAAACACACAGAAAAGCCAGCATTAGATATTTCCACTAACAAAAAATAAAAAGCATCTGAAGGTTTCTGTGGAAAACTAATTCCCAGGATAAGGTTTTACTGCATGAAGAACCTCAAAGACACAGTTTACAGGAGCACAGGGCTCTCAGCTCCTTTTGAGATCAACTCTGATTCTTTCCCACAGGTATAATGTGGTTCAAGATTTTACTGAGGAAAATACAACAAAGAAGTAAGGACACAAATGGCAAAGCTGCAAAGAGTATGTATTGGAGGCACTTTCTGTGTCAATACATTTTACTAAAATTCCCAGTTCCCTTTCTCCTGACTGACTCAATTTCCTCTAAAAGCTTTTCTGCCTGTCATGAGCTCTTGGTGTTTTCTTCCTGGAGAACACTTCACATTGTTCATTCTAACTGCAGAGCTGGGAAATAACTCGAGGACTCTTCAAATCCATCACAGTGAGGGTTTATTCTCAAGGCAAAGTTCCTCATGGCCCAAATGCAGCTCTTTGCAGGTCCCTTGGGCTGAGAGCTGCTCTGGCATGCCCAGCACTGGGGCACAGGAGACATGCTGGGCACTGCAGAGGGAGCCACACACAGCCTGGGCAGGCTCTCTTGAGCAGCCCTGGCTGATGAAGGGCCAATCACCAACCTGGCACAGAGAGGGATCCTTCCATTCCCATGGTTTACTTTAAAGCAGATTCCCACTCTTGTAATTTTCAAGAAGTTGCTTTTGTTCAGACACGAGCAGAGACACTTTTCATGCATAAACATCCTGGTAAGAGCAGACAACAAAGTGCCCACGTAATCTTCAGCACCTGCATGCCCAGGTAATTGTGCTTCAACTGGGTGCTTTTATGCCATTTAATGGTACAAAAGCAATTGACTTCTTACATCTTAGAGAAGATTAACAGTTGATGATACTGCACCTGAAGTCAGCTGTAGTACACTGATTACTAAAACATAACACTTGGGAAGTCAGTGTGCATGACAGATCATTTTTTAAAAATAAATCAAAATTAAATACTCAGGTTCTAGTTTGCAGTGGAAACAGCTGCACCACATTTTGGCACTACACTCAGGATACCATTTTAGTGCTTAGATTGGAATCATTATGTTTTGAAAGCTCCTGTAACCACATACATTGGAGGAACTCCTTACCAGAGGAATGATCTTTTCTTCCTCCCTGCACCGTGTCTTTAACCTCTCATAACAAACTTCAGGAGAAGTCTGCAGATAAACTGTTGTAACAAAACATATAATAGTTATGTTCAAGGTCAGCTTTAGAAGCAAAGAAGAAACTTACTGACATCCTGAATTGGGCACCACCACTGAACCTCCCCTTTGGCACTACCATTAATCCATCCATGAACCACCCACAAATTCATGCTGACTGATGCTACATGTTGCAATCACAATTATATTGAATAATGTGATCATTTATGACTCAAGAAACAAGAATTGTTTTTACTCCCAGTAAAGAAACCCATCCACAAACACAGCCCTCCAGATCCCATCATAATTTTACCTATCAAATCCACTGAAACATCAATGTTGTTCTTGATCCAGTCAAACCATTCACTCAGGACAGCATAATCCACCTCTGGCATTTTTCCACTGAAAAAACATAAGAGTCATCACTCACTGAACAGCATGCAGAGATCAATCCTATGCTTTTGTTTTTCCCATGTGACTACAATTACTCTCCATTTACTCCAGCATATATGAAATAAAAACAACACCAATATTATTCCCACCCAAACTGAAGGCCACACAAACCAGTCTGTACACTATAGAGACCAAATCTTTAAGTAATTACTAAAACAAAGTTTCTATTGTTAACAGTTACAAACATTATTTTTCCACTACAGTTAAGAAATAATTAATTACTTGGTGACTAAGAAGAAAAACATTACCACAGTGACATACAACAACAACAAATTGGTGTGAGTGGTTATTTACTGCTCAGGTTCTTTGGATCAGGATCATTTCAAATCCATCTACAGTGCATGTCACCAGCAGGGCTGGATTTCCTCAGCAGCACTGACAATTCATTACAGATGCCACAGTAAAGAGCAGTGAAATAATAACATCCCCGTGTTAATAAATTTACTCCCACTGTAAAAAACATTTGTGGAAAGAGTAATGAAATATTCAACTTGCTTAATTGGAACTCTGTACTCAGACAGCACAAACAACATTGGAGACAACTGCCCCAAAGTTCTCTCAGCAAGAACAGTAAAACATCAGACAACTCAAGTAGAAGGGAGTTATAGCAGACATGTTAAAACCACATCAGTATTTTATGATAAAAACATTCTGGTGGTATTAGTATCAGAATTTTCACTTATTACCATACTCCTAGCAGTCAAGTATTACTAGTTCTATGTTATCCTGTCTTCCAGACTGGAACAGAAATATAAAAAGAGATGGAGTTGGTAGGCTCCTATCCTCTCCAGCTAAATGATTCAGACCAGTTACACCACTTTAAGTAGTGCTGAAGGACGAGCTTCCACAGGTTTCTAAGCCATTTTCCTGGCCACGTGCTTTGATCACTGGCAAAACTGAGTAGAGATAATACAGAAAGGTATTGCCACTTCAGTATGTAAGGAAGCAAAGCCCATATTTGTACCACCTCCCCTCTTTATCTGCCACCCAGCTGAATTTCCCACCTCCAAAAATGGGATATCCCACCCCAGAAATGGGGTAACAAGTCAATGCTCTTCTCCTAATACACCAATCACAGACATTCCTGGGTAGCAGACATCTACATAAGCCAAATACTCGTTCTGCTGCTTTTCTGCAGGATAGACAGGGAAAACTGGAAGGTCAAAAGGAACTAGAAATAGGAAAAAGCCCCACTATTCTTACCCTAAAAGACAGGAACATCCAAGTGAATTCTGCACTGCCCTGCCCTGCAGACAACCTGCCTTTGCTTTCCCTGTCTCATGGAGTGCCCTGGATGATCCTGTGAGGTTTCTGGATCAGGCTCAAGATCCATAAAGTACAGGGAATGTAAAAGGTACAAAAAGGTGTTTTCACTTCTGAAGTTTGCTGACATTTGACTCGTGCCAAGTTCTCAGTGCAGAGGCTGAACAGGAACAGACCAAGCTCCATATCACAAATCACTGTGAATTCTGAGGGGGCAGAGGGAGCTGCTGGTGCTCACCCTGCAGCACATCATGCACACTCATGTGCACACACTTAGAGTTCTCCTAACTGGAGTTCCCACACGAGTGAGTCTTTCAGTGCCAAACTCAGACACAGTTGCACTCAGTCTGCAACCACAGTATGAACTTGGACACTTGAGCCTGTCTCAACACACCAAAGCATTCCCAGCAGGTGCTCCCAGTTGAGGCCTTCTATCATTGCTGTAAATCTTCCTCTACTTCTCTCTCTGAGAAAAAGTCTGCAGAGCCAGAACTGAGTGACTGGATCAAAGAAGAACAGTATTTCTGATAGTCCCACAGCTCTTCATGCCTTGCTCCCACTGGTCATTCTCCTAAAGGAGCAGAGTTTGTGCAGACATGAGAGAGCAGCAGCAGAGGGGACCTTCTCAGCCTCTCCAACTCCCTGACAAGGAGGGGGAGCCAGGTGGGGTCGGGCTCTGCTCCCAGGGAACAAGGCACTGGACAAGAGGAAATGGCCTCAAGCTGTGCCAGGGGAGGGTCAGGCTGGAGATAAGGACAAATTTCTTCATGGAAAGGGTGGTCAGGCACTGGCACAGCTGCCCAGGGCAACCCTGCAGTCCCCATCCCTGGAGGGATTCAAAATCCTGTGCATGTGGCCTTTGGGACATGGGTGTAGTGGAACAGTTGAACCTGCTGATGTTAAAGGTCTTTGCCAACATAAACACTTCTATGATTCTTCCCCATCTTTAGAACTGGGGCCCTAAGCAATACCTTCTTTTACAGAAAAGAAAGCACCAAATAACCTCTGATCTGTAGTTTGCTTTTGGCCACTACCAGAGACAGGGCATGAGGGAGGGCAGATTTACTTATTTTTTTACTGTGATACAAAAAAGCTGTTTTCGTATAGCCCAAATTATTCCTTGTTTTATTTAAAATCCTTTTACAGACCCTTTTCTTTTGGCTTTCTACTGGTAGCATCAGCTGCCTCCTGGCTTGCTGCAACAAACAAAGCAAATGCTTTTCATCCAATATTAAAATGTGCTGAACACCTCAGATGCCCTTAAAATGTTATTCCAAAATGAACACAGAGGTGACACAAGCAGACTTTGCCTCATAGCAACAAAGTTCTGAGTCTTTGAGACTCAAGCACTTGCTCTACAATGAAAAGTCAGTAATTAAAAATGAGAAGGATATTCCAGGATGCTTCCACTGTATCCAGACTGGGATAATGTCTCTTCTGTTTGCCTCACATCCTACTGTGTCTCTCCCGCCTTCCAAAGCCATTCCTGCAGCATGGATGACACCTTGTGGCAACAAACTGGGTTCATCCCCCAAGGCCACTGCAAACCCCACTAAACCAGCAATCTGTTACACACACTCCTCAGCAGGTGGTCAGCATTCCATACAACCAAACCAAACCCCCCAGTGCTGATCACTGCACTGTTTGGGTTAGTTTGGGGTGGGTCAGTTACACTTGGGGCAGGTAATAAGTGAGTGTTCTTTCTTTACTCACAGCCTACCAAGGGTTGCAGCCTATTTTCATCCTGTGAATCCTGATTTTCAGCAAGAGCACGTGACTCGAGTTCCTGCTTCTCCCTCAAGTTCCTGCTTGCAAGAAACACCAGTCCTGGGTGCTGGGTTGGGTGACACCATCGAGTTCCCTCCTTCCCACAGTGCTATTCTTTACATCCTCATGGTTTTTCACCTGTTCAGCATATGTTTGTTTTGATTTAAGCAAGATTTTTGTATTCAGCTGGAGAGCAATGACTTCAATAGATGGTGTCTAAATAATCCTGAGTGCCAAGTACACAGGAGCAGTGCTGGAAAAGGCTCTCCATGTCCTGCAGGTTTGATTCCCCAGTGGGCAGCACGCCCTGCCCAGCACTGACAGCTCTCACAGGCTGCTTGGCTGCACATCACCAAACAGATGATCAGTTCATTTATATACATATATGTCTTAACTAATTAATTACAGAGCACAGTAGAAGGGCACACACCATACCTCCGATACAGATTTTCCACAAAAACGTGTTTTGCACTGTGAATGGACCTCTCCATCATTCGTACTGGGCAAATCTACAAAACAAAACTTGACAGTGTACAGTTTTCTGCTTGTTATCCTTTCAGACTCATATTGCAATTATATGAAACAAATATGATTTCCAGATCTTTCTTTCAGATTTTGTGACAGGCAAACTTGCTGGGAGGGTGGGAACCACAAATAAACAAGGATCTCACTTATGGCCACTGCATTATTAACCAGCTACATAACTAATTTGTTACTCAAACAACTTTCAGCATTCAGATGAGCAGCTGGAGGTAACTCAGGAATCCACTTGGGATCTGCAGCACAAGGGGAACTACTGCTGGCTGAATTGTTGCCCCTTCAGGTGTGTTACCTGGGTCACAGCACAGGACTGACATCAGACAAATTCAAGCAAGAAAACAGAACTTTAAAAAGAAATAATTGCACCTGACAGCCCTGCCCTCAGCCAGTCCTGCATGTGTTCAACCAGCACTTCATTTTGGAGCAGGGAGACCCTCTGACACTCAGCCCCTGCAGAGCAAACCAGCCTGGCAGAGCTCTTTCCAACCAGGGTTTCTGCACCTTAATGACCATGGAAGCAAAAATGGCTGCAGAAGGCTCAGATGGCAAATGACAGCAAAGCCCAGATTAAAACGCAGGGAAATCCTCAGGAATTTTTGAATTAACCTTTTCTGCAACAGAACAGGATTTCTATTGTCTTGGAAAAAACATCTCTTCAAATAAATGTGTGGTATCACTCTCATATGTGGTACTGCTGAAAGGTTGCCCTGCCCCAAACCCAGAAAATAAAACAGAAGATGAGCATGGCATCTAAGATCAGATCTTGTAATCAGGGAATGGAACACAGCATAGAATGTAATGAAAGGTGTTTGAAGGAATGAGAATGAACAAATCTTAACAAAAAGGTAAAACATGTAAATCAATATAGAAAAACAAAATATTGCAAGGAAAAAAAACAATAAAAAATGTTAGAAGTACTTTGAATAAACACAAGAAGCAATGGCCAAATGAACTCTCACACAAGATTATTTAATGTTTGCCAAAGATTTGAAATAGCAAAAGTACAGACAAGTCACTGACACGAGATGAGCAAAGGATTTCTGGCTCCTAAGGCTGGTGCCAAGCCAGCAGTACCAGTCTGGGGCAGCAAAAGTTCTGAGCAGGCAGGGGGCAGATGTTCTGCCCCAGAGCACAGGTCTTTGCACCACAAAAATTCCTGTTTACACAAACAGCATCCTAACTTTTGGATACAAGGTTAAAAGGATTTAGCACTCAGAAATAATTATTTTAATTAGGAATGTGTCTTTACCATTGGTCTGGTGTGCTGCTCCAACATGGTCAGCTGGACATAAGTCTGCAATGTTATCCCCCACCTGGAAGCATCTTGGTACATTAAGCCCTGGGGTGGGAGGTGGAAGAAGACACAGGCAATTTTTAGGTCAAAGAGCAAAACAGCAAAGCTGGTATTTAGTAGCTTTTGCAGTACAAGAGCATTGCTAAAACAAGTGCACTTATGCAGCTGACACCAGGTTTGACAAGAATTAAGTGATCATTTGCTCTCCATAAGGGAGGGGTCAGAATTACAGCTCTGGTCCTAAGCGGAAGGCTCGCTGAAGTCAGCAGGAATTACATACTGTGCACATGGAACAGTCAGAACAAGGCACTGCTCATGTGAGACAGTTCAAATATGTTTAGTAATTAAAAAAACGTATCTACTACTCTATTTTTGTGCACTGACAGACTCTCAGTATACCCAGTCCATCCAGAAATCATATATGGCTCCAGTAAGTATGGTCTGTGCCTCAGAAAAGGTGTCCTTGAACACAGACAACTGTTCTCCATACAGGACCCTCAAAGCAGTTCTCAGATACTCCTCCACTCTTTCTATTGCTGCAATTCCACAAAGGCAGAGAAAAGATCTTACTCAAAATAAAACATCATTTGGTGTTTATTTGGTGAGATGACAAGTTTTCAGTCAGCAGCACAACTTGAGCCCCAGATCTGACCTCCTCCTGCTCCCCCTGCCCAAGATCAGACTGTCCCAAGTGTTCCAAAACACACAGACCGCTGTGAGGATACCAAGCAGGCCCCACCCCTCTACTAACAATAAGAAGGTAAAGCATCAGTAACTCCTAGCAGGGAGAATTTGCTTTTCCAGAGGACCTGTGGTAGCACTGATGGTATCCAACACCCATTTGGGGGGGTGTCCACAGTGCTGTGCTGGCAGCAAATCCCACCAGCCTGAGCACAGTCCCCTCCTCAGCCAGTGAAGAGGCTCCTGCAGAGCAGGGGGTCCCCAAACAGAACACTGACACCAGGACCCAGTCCCAGCAGCAGCAAAGCCACTCTGCAGGTGCACTCAGAGCCCTGGCTGCTGCCTCTGAGCACAGCTCTGACCCAGGGACAGCCTCGTGGGGAGCAGTTCCCAGGAGCCAACAGACAACAGGACTCAACACCTCACTGGGTGGAGTCTTCTGCAGTCATGGAATGTTAAGGGGTTGGACAGATCTTAAAGCCAATCTCCCTGCCATGGGCAGGGACACTTCCCACCAGCCCAGGTTGCTCCAAGCTCTGTCCAACCTGGCCTTGGACACTCCCAGGGATGGGGCAGTCACAGCTTCTCTGCCCAACCTGTGCCTTGGCCTGCCCACCCTCACAGGGAACAATTTTTTTCTAGCATCTAATCTAACCCTGCTCTCTGTCCTTGTCCCCTTGTCCTGTCACTCCAGTTCCTGAGGAACAGTCCTCCTCCTTACAGCCCCTTCACACACTGGAAGGTGCTCTGAGGTCTCCACACAACCTTCCCTTCCCCAGGCTGAGCAGCCCCAGCTCTCCCAGCCTGTCTCCACAGGAGAGCTGCTCCAGTCCTGTTAGCAACTTTGTGCCTTCTCTGGACTTGATCCAACAGTTCCATGTCCTTATGTTGGGGACACCCAAACTGCACACAGTGCTGCAGTCAAACAACATTAACTGATCAGATCCACCCCTGACTCTGACAGACATTCTGTGAAACAGCCACAAGTTCTAAAGAAACAAATGTCACACTCAGGGCTTACCTTGCTGGGAATTTCTTTAGCTCACACCCTGTAAGAGACCCAGCCCTGGCTGAAACCTCATTTCAGTGCAATGTTTCTATTATATGCAGGTCTTAATCACAACACAAAAATCTTTTGTTTCCTGAAGCCTTTTTTTTTTTGCTGTGTGAGATTCTGACCACACCTTTCCTAGCAGTCTTGCTGGTTGGTAATAAGTTGTCACACATGACTTTCTAAAAGAGCAGTCACTGTAATTGCAGAAATCATTTCTGCCACTTACCAGGATATTATGACCACGAACATTCCTCCACTTGGTCAAGGGTTCTTTCAAAACCTGTTAAAAAGAATTGCTCCATGTTAAACATGTTTTAGATGCAATACACTTTATGTGAGTCTGCAAGTCTACAACTGTTTTTAAGGAATACTCATTCAGTAAGGCAGAGTATTCACAACTTGTACTGGAAAGCTCATCACTCTTAAAAAAGCAGCACTGAATCCTGTAACACAAAAGGTAATAACAAAAGCTCTAAAAATATAAAAATATGAATATACCACATCATCTTAGCACTTTTAAACTGCCAAAACTAAAGACCTAATGAGTCTGGATAGAATTTCACTTTTGTGAGTCAAAATCAGTCCCGTGGAAGGGAAAGGCTTAGCAGGGCACTGACTGCACTTCAACCACGTGTCCTTTGCCTCACAAATTCGTTTCTCAGAAAGTAACACCTGGCAGAAAGAGGATCAAACTGCTATCATGTTAGTTTTCATTTTATTGTTGTGTTCTAACAAACAAAATGTATTCAAAAGGTCTACTCAGAAAAGCTGAATAGGTAAAATCACACGAGACTTCCCTGGTTCAAGCAGGGTCTAAAACTCCAACCAAACTGCAGAGCCAGGCCTAAGAGAGTTAACTGGCAACTTAGAAAAGGCTGCACTATATGCAAATTAAAGTCTGCTATCCTTTGGGTTAACAGTTAATTATTCCCCTGTTCAATTACCAAATAACATCTGGTAACCCAGCATTTCCATGAGGACTCCTAAAACTCACTAGCAAATGTATTGCCAGGTCTGCTGGGAAAAGGATTAATATCTGTTGTACACAAACCCCATTGTTCACTTTGTACACAAAAACAATTGTTCACTGAGGTTTGATCTTGATTTTCTTTAAAATACAACAAGCCTGCCCTTCCCCTAATCTTGTTCTAAGCAACATGAAATCAAACACTGTGTCAGTCTAAGAGATCTCCAGAAACAGTTCTAACAGATTTTCCATTTTTCAAAAAAGCCATTTATTCACTGGGATCTGAGTTATGTGACATCAGTATTTTTACATCCTTACTGCTTTACTTTGCTTATTACAAGACACACCTAAGATTTCAGTGACATGAACTGCAAACAGGCACACAGGCCCAACCCTTGTGGTTTGCTGGTGCTTTGGAGGGACAAGCTCTGACCCACAGGTTTTACTGATATTTTGGCATCCAGTACTTTATTGCTCTCTTTTCTGCAATTTGACTATAAAAGGTTGGGGGATGTGGAGGCACCTCAGTAAGGCCCTGGCTTACAACCTGCTGCTCCCTTCTCATGCCCCTGAGGACAACACTTCCAAACTGCCCCTTCTGTGCAGGACAGGCAACTGCTGAATGATGGAAATAATGACAAAGAACTGTGCATCCAGTACCTCAATGTTGGTAGTTTGTGCAAAATAATCCAGGCATGTTGTTTTTCCACTTGCAATGTTCCCCTCGATACAAATCTGATGAAAAACAGCGTCACTGTGAGAACAGCAGTGAACAGTGTGTGAACATCACCCTCCCCACATCAGGCCAGTTCCTCACTCTGTGATGAATTTATTTCCTGGGAAGGATTGTTTAAACCTTAAGAGGCACTACCATTGTTATTTTCAGAAACTTGAGCAACTAAAATAAACCAAGAGGTTTTTTTCAGATGTCTTAAACTAATTTATAGCTTCAAGTGATTAGACTTCAAATGAAGAAAAAACCAGCCACCACCTCCCAGGGAGGATCATGTATGGGGTAATGGCAACACACAACACTGACCCCAACTATACAAACGCTCACATTACAATGAGATTAGAATGAAAGAGGCTGCACGTTTTACATTGTTTACAGAACAAAATGCAAATACTTACAACTCTCTTTCTATCATCTTTCTTTATCAGAAGTTTATCTAGAATGGAAACAAACACAAGTTAAAATCAAGGAGATCTTCATATCTTAGTTACGCTGAGCTTCTCAATGTGAGCCCCTCCGTGAGGTTTTGAAGTTCTGTGTTGCTCCGTGTGACTACGTTCTAAATGACCAACCTGCCAGGTGTAGGGTCATCACTGGCTCCTGTAACAGACACCTGTGGCACAGACTGACACAGCTGTAGCTGGTTCACCACTGTCCTTGGCACTACCAGAGTCCAAGGGTGAGTGTCCCTACTTTGGCCAGACTTTTGTTCCCCTGCTGCTCCTCAGCGGGTCTGGCTGGGGAAAGAGCCCACGGCAAGGGTGGGGATTCCAGGGCAGCTTCAAGACAAGCAGCTCAGGTGCCCTACACCTCAAAGTGCGGTGAAAAAACTGGGCAAGCCCTGCTGGGGTTACGAGACCCCGCAGGGCACGNGTGGGCAGAGTGGATGGGGTGCACGGCGAGGATGGGCCGGAGCCCCGGGGGCTGACCCGGCCCTGCCTCGGCGAGGCTCTGATCTGATCATGTATCCCAACCCCGAGGGTCTGCCCCGCTCCTGCTCCCCCCGAGGGTCTGCCCCGCCACCCGCCCGAGCCGCCCCAGCCCCCGGGCCGCGC
>VWZD01011476.1:22922-51958 GCA_013396695.1 Sakesphorus luctuosus
CCTTCTCCTGCCCTGCCCCTTCTCCTGCCCTGCCCTGCCCCTGCCTCTGCCCCTGTCTCTACTCCTTCTCCTGCCCTGCTCCTTCTCCTGCCCTGCCCCTTCTCCTGCCCTGCCCTGCCTCTGCCCTGTCCCAACTCTGCAGGACATGTCCCAGGTGTGCCTAGGTGGGCAGGGAGGGTGGTGACACCGGGGCTGTGCCAGCCATGGTGTGGCAGTGGGACCAGAGCAGGGACTGTCCCCTGAGCTGGCACTGCTGGGGCACCTCCAGTGCTGTGCTCAGTTCTGGCCCCTCAGACACGAGGGACACGGAGGGGCTGGAGCTGTGCAGGGCAGGGAACGGAGCTGGGAAGTGGCTGGAGCAGCNGGTGGTGACACCGGGGCTGTGCCAGCCATGGTGTGGCAGTGGGACCAGAGCAGGGACTGTCCCCTGAGCTGGCACTGCTGGGGCACCTCCAGTGCTGTGCTCAGTTCTGGCCCCTCAGACACGAGGGACATGGAGGGGCTGGAGCTGTGCAGGACAGGAAACGGAGCTGGGAAGGGGCTGGAGCAGCAGGAGCAGCTGAGGGAGCTGGGGGGGCTCAGCCTGGAGAAAAGGAGGCTCAGGTGGGACCTTCTGGCTCTGCAATCCCTGCCAGGAGGGGGGACCGAGGGGGGATTCAGGCTCTGCTCCAGGGCACAGGGACAGGCAGAGAGGGCACGGCCTCAGGCTGGGCCAGGGCAGGGACAGGGGGCACAGCAGCAGGAATTTCTGCCTGGAAAGGGTGGTCAGGCCCTGGCAGGGGCTGCCCAGGGAGGTTTGGAGTGCCCAGCCCTGGAGGTGTCCAAGGCAGGACTGTCCGTGGCACTGAGTGCTCTGGGCTGGGGGACAAGGTGGGAATTGGGCACAGGGTGGGCTCCAGGGGCTGGGAGGGCTTTTCCAACCTCAGTGATGCTGGGATCCTTACTGGGAAAGTGCCCAATAATGAGCAAATAATGATCACTAGAAACAAAGATGATCTGGCGATGGAAACAGTGCCCCCCAGAAGTGCACCAGGGTTTTCCTTTGGGTGCATGTTCTGAGGGCTGTGGTAATTATGGCCATTTGGGGGGACAATTCCTGGAATTTCTCTTGTAAAGCCTTAAAGCCTGACAGCTGAAACCCACGTGGCAGGGAGAGAGATCACATACCCCAAGGGGAGTATTTCACAATAGAATGTAACTTCTGAGTAGAAAGCCAGTTGAATGAAATTAGATCTTCAGTATCATTTTTGCTAGAAACAATGATAAATTTAAACACTAAGTTTTCTGTCATTTTAGCTGGAGTTTGGACGTCAGGTAGTCAAATACCAGGGAAGCCCAAACTACTAGTGAAGTCCGTGGAGTGCTAAGTAGTGCAAGGTGTGTACTGTGTGAGCTCAGGGAAGGAAACAAGGAAACTCAAGCAAGATAAAGGGAAGGAGGAGGCAGAACTGTCCGTGGCCAGGTGGTGGGGACCAGCCCTGAGAGTTTGTGAGGTTGCAGGCACTGCCCTGTGGCAGAGCACAGGGAGATGTGAGGCTGGCTTTGAGAGGAAAAAGCTTTCACTCAGGAGGTGAGTGTGACTGCTGTGGTGGGGAAGCCTCGGGCTGGGTGGCAGCAGGCCATAGAATCATACAATCAGCTGGGTTGGAAGAGACCTCTGAGATCATCAAGTCCAACCCTTGATCCAACCCCACTGTGATTACCAGATCATGGCACTGAGTGCCACATCCAGTCTCAGCTGTATCAGCTCCACCAAAAAGATGGCAGGTACCCCCATCACTCACACACCACAGTTCACAAAAACCCACGTGTAGAAGATACAAAGCCCAGCTGTCTTGGCTCCTTTGGCCCGGATTTTTGTTACATACTATAACATACACTGGAATTTCCTTTACAAGCTCACAGCCAGTAAATGGTGGCTTTCAGACAGCCTGGCTTTTGGCATCCCTGAATGATGACATATTGGAGCAATACTGTTTCGGTCATGGGATCAGACTCGTCCTTTTGTTGTCATAGAGAAGTATGATTAGTCTTCCTTGGGGTAATAAAAACTGCTCTGTCTTGACAAAACAGGGATTTATCCTTTGTAAGGCCACTCAGGGCTCCCCGAGGGTTTGGCTGCCTGAGAGCAGCTCTTAAAGCCCATCTGCTGAAATCTGTGCTCTTGCAGGCCAGCCCATGAGCTCAGGACAGGGTTTCCTGGCACAGGGGAGGCAGCAGTTGTTTCTCTCCAGTTGTGTCAGCCTTGCTAGAAGAAATCCTTGAAGACAACACAGGCCCCAGAATAAATGCGTCCTGTATACAGTTAGAGAAGGGCAGTGCCAAATAATTGAAGATGAGTCCAAGTTGAATCTATCACAGTTTAAATCTGTGTTTCATCTTTAGCTTTGTATTTCTTGTCTTAAATGTTTCATTTTCCCTCTGTGACACAGTGTGAATTTGGGGCGGGGGGGAGGGGTGCAAAAGTGTATGTAAATAATATTCATGGATACACCTTTGCAACAATGTCTTTTGTTCAGAAACAAAGTGGGGTCCTCATTAGTGTTACTGTGTCCCATTGCTATTCAGCAGCTTGGCAATTCAGCAGAAATGCACTTTATTTCTTGGCTTTGCAGCCATGCAAACAGCAGCATCCCTGCAGGTGGATCCAGGGGGCTCAGGAAACGCCAGGGCAGGGTTGCAGCATTCCAAAGCCACCACACCCTGCACGGTGTGCATTGCCACCAAAGCCCAGCAGTGACTCTCAGGCAAACCCTGAGTGCACAGGGGGTTTCACTTCTGCTCTGTGGGCTGGGACGGGGGGGAACCAGAGTGGGCTCAGCACACCCTGGGATCGTGCTGGTTGTGCTTGCTGGAAGGAACCAGTGAAAACCCTTGCTTTGCCCAGCAGAAGTGGCTGGCAAATGCCCAGTTCAGCTGTCACCAACTGCCCCAGACCCTGGAAACCAAGTGCCACATCGGCTTTCCTTGCAGTGCTGGAGGCTGCAGGGGCCTGGGGGTGCCAGGGGGTCCCAGGGCAGCTGCACCAGGAGCTCCACCCTGCTTGGTTCAGGTGGAAGGAAACTGCTGCAGCCACTTTTCCAATAACATTTCCACACATTTCCATGTGGAGGTTGGACCTTTACAATGTTTGGGTGTAATTTTCCCATTGGCCTGTAACCTGTTCCATGGGCTGTCAGGTCTGGGCATCCTGGTGCTTCCCCTAGAACAAGGCAGGCTGGAGATGGAGCTGATTATGGCCAGAAGCTTAATTAGAATCTCAAATTTTATTGAAATTAGGAAGTTACCCTTCCCCCACCCCCTGCTCCTTTTTTGTTTGATCTGCACAGAATCCCAGGATGGCTGGGGTTGGAAGGGACAGCCCACCCCCCTGCTAACCTGCCTTAGGAATGTTTTATTCCACCTGGGATACCTACAGAGCCAGAAAGAAGCAGCAATGTCAAGTACATGTATAAGCTTTGCTGTCTTCTGATCTGTTTTATTCTCACTGCTGTGCTCCTCCACTTTCTAATTAATCACCATTCTTCATTTCCCAGGTTAATTTTTTTTTCAATTCTCCCCCATACCGTTATTCCTTCCATATACTTTAACACTACTCATTTTTCCTAAATACTCAAGTCTCTGTCTTGAAGGTCAGCATCTCATCCATGCTCTTCTCTACCCCTCAAGATGCAGTTTTCAGTTCCCTCTGTCCTGTGTTGGAACCATTTAAGGGCCACTGTCATACCTTCCACCAGAGCTTGTCCAGGCAAGATCCCCATTTATTCATTCTACAGCTCACCACAGCTGCTCCAGTCAAGCTTTTGTGTTTGCTCTGGTGACTGCTTTAATTGGCATCTCCTCAGTCTCCTCAAGCCAGTATTCTGTGCACTACATTTTATTTTCCTATAAAAGTGCAGTATGAATATGTAAAGTTGTGTCACCTTTGGGGTGAATTCACTGTGCTTGTTTCTCTCCTCTTTTCCTGTCTTTCTTTTGTCTTTTCAGTCTTCTCTGAACTGACCCTCATAACTGAAACTTCCAGCTGCTGGGTGTAAAGTCTCCTTTGAAGAAGACTCCTGTGCCTTTCTCAGGGTCTGTAGCCAAAAGGCCACCCCTGCAGTTAATTCTGAGGGACCAGGAACTTCATCTGCACAACAAGAACTACAGAGAAAGAATTGAATTGCAGAGTCCACTAAGTGATGGACTTTGTCTCTCTGCTAAAAAATGATAACAAAATGCACTCTTGTCCAAAAGATAGCACTGCTAGCCATTTTTAGAACTTAAAGCAAACCTATTCTTTTCTGTGGAGGGGAGCTGAGCAGCAGCCTGCAGTGGTCCAGCTGCATCTCAGCCTGTCCCTGTGGGCTGCACAGAGCAGACAAACACCTTCTGACTGCCATGACCTCAGACTCCAGCAGTCCTCCCACCCTTAAGGGACACTGTGCTCTCTAGCCAGTGTAACTCATTACTTTTTAGACCTTAAATTTCCAGCTGATTATACAATAAAGCATAACTTTGTAATGCCTGGCCAGTTTAAGAAGCCCATCAACACAATATTCAGTAATAATTACATGGGAGAAAATTACTTTCTGAAACACAATGCCAAAGAAGTCCCTTTAAAAAAGAAAAAGTACTATGTAATATTTTTCTCCTTTTTTTTTGTGGGAATGGGAATGTACATAAAAAATGCTCAATGCAAGGTCAGGCTTCTTTTTGCCTTACCTCTTCACTTTTGCCATTGCCAAGCTATGAAAGGATCCAATGCTCTCTTTGCTGCATTAGAGCTTTCTGCATCCAAATATTCCTCCCCAGTGAAGTTGGCAACAGCCACTCTGCCCTTTCAGCAGGGGCACAGCTCAGACTCTGAGCTGCTGAGGGTGTAATCCCAGGTGGGGGGAGGAAAAACATCCCGTGTAAATACAACTGGAAAAAACTGATAAAACACTTGTATTTTTCCCCAGAAGCAGCAGTGCTTTCTGAAGATGCCAGAAATGAACTTGCAACTGCATTGAGCCTCAAACTTCCTCTCTCAGCTGCCTGGTTTTTAGCAGAGCTGTTAAAATGCTTGACCTTTCTCTGCCATCACCCTTAAACACGCAGCTTGAGGAGAAAAGGTGCAAAACAAGTGTGATGTGCAGTGGAACATCTGACAGTCTTTAGAGGGGTCAGACTGTATTCTGAAGGTTGCTTTTGAGTTTCAGAGCAACTTTCACTTTGCTAGGTGTTTGTCTCAAAGACCTGAAGTCTGGAGAAGTAAGTAGGTAGGTGTCGTTTCTGGGTAAAGACTGACATTGCTGTGTCTGTGTTGTGGGAGGAGAGGTGTATTTTTAAAATTTCCAGATTTTAAGGTAACATCAAATGCTTGAGTTAGTGGCGCTGCAGTTAAATGGTCAGACAAGGTAACAAGGTAACTACTCATTTTTATAATTCAGAAAAGACAGTAATAGATAATATCCAGTCTTGCTCAGGGAGTCTGTGCACTCCCCTTATGAGAAGGGGAAATGTGCTCTATCCAAAGAGAAATGAGAAACTGTCAAAACCCTACAATTCGTGGGCTCTTGGATTCCACAGGGCTGTCCCCAAGCTACCAAGGAGGTTTGGCATTAAAATCCACATCAGAAGACAAAAAAGAAGAAAACCAAAAACGAAGTGTAGCACCACAGCCATCACCTGAGAGCCCTCAGGCACCTCCTTCCCTTTGTTTCTCATGCTCTTTCTTTGCCCTCCTCCCCTTCTGCACCTTCCAGCCTTCCCCCGGTCAAGGCTGTGGCATCTGAAAATACCATCCTTCAAACCTTCCTTCTCAAAATTTGGTCTGCTATTTTATAGGTGGGTTTTTCACATAAAATCCTCCTTGGGCCTTTTCAGCTCAGAGTGCCCCCAAAACGAGGAACGACACTTAACTGGAGAGCATTTATCACACTTCAGGTCAGACTCTTTCCCCAGTACTAAGAGCACCACTGATCTGTTAAACCCAGGGGATTTCTTGTGAATCCAGTGTGCCCTTTTTTTGCCATCCTTCCCTTGCACAACGAGGTGCTGACAGGGGGAGTCAGGAGGGGACAGTGGGACAGGCTGGACTCTCAGGGTGGTGATGGTGGGAATTCAGATCCTGTCCTTCAGGGCTGGGGAGCAGCAACAGGACTGCTGTGACCTACCAGTGACAGAGGGGGTTGTTGGAACAGGTAACTGGCCTGGTAACTGGAGTTTAAAATGAACAATATTTCCCCAGTTTCTCTGGATCAGACCAAATTAGAAAGTTGAAATGATCTTTTTGTGACCTCAGCAGGTTACCTGGCCCAGAGGCAGGAATGCCACTGGCACACAGAACTGGAGCAGGAGCTCCTTGGCTGCTTCTTGCCACAAAACAGGCACCCTGGGCTGTGTCACAGCAGCACTTGGGCTCCTCTTCAACCCACATCTGGGTGAGGGTGAGACAGTGGGAACCTTAACTTGCACAAATTCCCATAAAGCTGGTAATAAAAACTCAAAGGCTCTTCCTTTCACCCACCAACTTTCTGACAGCAAAACTCTTTTGCTGTACAAAGGCAGAGAAAGCACAGGACTTACTGTATCAAAGAGAATCGAGATCAAAGCGATCTCTGCTGTGTACCACGAACTTACAGACCTCAGATTTGCCTCTCTACCTCCCCTTGCTGCTGCGGTGTGGTGGATTATTCAACACTGCATTTAATCTTTTCATAAGATATTACTGGGTTTGGTTCAGGTCTGATGTTGTGCCATTGGAAGGGTTTTGGTTGGTGGGATCTGCCCTGAACATCTCCCTGCTGCTGGTCATCCCTGCAGCTCAGCCATCACACACCTTCCTTCAGCCAGAAAAAGGAGATACTGTCTCAGCACCAGAAGGAAAAAATGCCCTATATCCATGGTGATTTCTTTTAAATCCAAGGAAACATTAAACCATGCCTAATTATGTTCCACAAATGCAAGTGAGATAGATTCACAAAAAAAAAATCCAGTCTTTGTTCTTGGAGGTGGGAAGGGAATAGATGTGATATGAAGGAGGAAGAAATCCTCTCTTCTCTTGGTAGTTTTCCAACTCTGTTCTATCCACTTCTTTTCAAAGAGTACTTATCACTTTCCACTCACTGAAAGAAAATACCACACTAAGGATGAGATACAGTGAATGAGTTCCCTCTGCTGTGTGAAAACTAGAAAAACCTACAAAGAGGCTGTGTAAGCAACAACCAAATAATAACAGGATAAACAGCAACAAATAGGGTAGATATTGATGGTAACAGGCCTGTCCTGTACCAGATCAGCTTCTTAGAACCAGTGAAACAAGAACAATGCACAGGCGTTTTAAGATAAATATAGTCACTTACTAAAAATGGCACATCCTCTCTGACTTCACCACCCACTCCTACTGGATCAAACAATATTCCCCAGCTATTGGCATCCTGGTCAAGAACTGACTGCTTTGGCCAAAAGAGAGGCTTAGAATAAAGGCTTCTTAATTAATTACATCAAAAAATTACTTCACTGGGATTGAACTGCTTAGTTGCTCCCTAAACCTAAACAGGCTCTTTTGATACATTTATTTGAGGGTTGACTGACCTCTCATAGGAGCAATTATTAGTCAATAATTAATTACAGGAGCCTTATCATTGAAGCCTAATAATGATTTTTTCCGAGGTGCAGGTGAACCCCAGGGACACGTGGTAGCAGCAAGCAAAGAAATCCAGAGAGCTGAAGTTTAATGAGGCCACTGCATTGATTGCCTTTGCAGAAGCCACATCTGCCTTCAGATGTTCCACCTGGGGGAAAATAATACATTTATTTTCAGTACTGTGTGAATGGGAATGTGAGTGCCCCAGTTCAGAAGTTCAGCAAGTCCTTGTGATGTGATGCTCAGTACCCAGAGCATCTGTGAGTGTTGGGAAGCAGGGATTTGTCTGCAGGAGGACAGGCTGGATGGAGCAGCCCAGGGGCAAACTGGCTCATAGCACTCCCCCAAAAGGTGTAACTCACTGTCTGAGCTTGTTGTTTTAAGCTGATAGATGAGAACAGTGAGACAGTGAAACAGCAGGGCTGGAGCCTCTTCTTGGAGGTGACCAACTCCAGTGCATCCTTTGGAAATGCTCTGAAGTTTCTCCATGGTTCCCTCCCCTCCCACCTTCACAAACAGCAGCTCCAAGGCCAGAAGTGCAGGACAGCATCAGGTCCTGTCTGCTTTGGGTAAAAATGCCTTTTCTTTAGCCATTTGCCCATTGTGAAACTTTCTATTTTGACCCATAATCTGCATTCCAAAGATTTTTTAATTGAATGGGAAAACAAATGCCCTTGTTATTTTTTTTTGTAGAGTTAGGAAACATCATGGAGATAAATCTGTGGGAGTTATTTATCCTATTCCTCTCTAAAACACCTTTCTACACTGGCAAACTAGAAGCAGAGACTTCCAGAAACCACAGAGCAATTAATTCTTGGCCCTTTTCTATCCATCAGCAGCAGAGTTTTTTCTTTCAACTCGAAGGAGATTATAAATGCTGAGTTACTTCAGGCTGTCTGAGCAATGATTTGGGTTTCAAATGAGAACTGTCAGGGCTGAAAGCTTAAAGCTCAGCTTGCTTGGCAGTGCTCCACTCTTATTTCAGAATTATGTTGTCAGAACTGTTTACAATCCAGAGCAAATTACTGTCTCAGAGAGGTGCAAATCCACTCAGCTCTCCGGAAAAGCGATTTCACACGCATGGAAATAAACACCATTACTTTAGATTTATTCCATGCTAAACAAGAAAATTCATTTGGCCCAATGAAAAAAAAAAGCAGCAGAAAGCAGGCAGTGGCAGCAGCAGCAGCACTGACAGAAACACCGGGGCAAACAGCCCTTCCAAGCTGCTCAGCCGCCTGCGGCTCTGCTGTTCCACGCGAATAACGAGTTTTCCCTTTACTCCAGGTGCTGTCATTTATCATCTTTATCTGCTATATTGCATCTCTAGCAGCTGCTTTCATGATGGCACCACTCCTTGAGTTTCTGCTGGCACTGTTTCTTTTTTTTGCCTACGCCTCCAAACTTAATGAGAAGTTTAAAGGACTCTACTGGCCTTTGACGGTGAGTGAACTGTGCCCCACAAACCAGGTTTAACTGCAGTGTGACAGGGGAAAGGGACTGAACAGTTTGGGGGAGTGTTAATAAGTTCACCCCCTTGTTAGAAACTTGTCTGGGCTGCCTCTTGCTCAGAAGGTCCCACAGCACTCTTAGAACGGTGCTGTGCTGTTCACTGTAACCTTTTTGGTGCTGACACAAAGCTTGGCTTTATCCAAGCCCAGAATTTGTGCCTGAGCCCAGACACGTGTTTAGGGCTGGATCTTCAGAGGCAGCATCAGCCTGTGTGCCCACTGCTGGGGGCTCCTTGCCATTGCCACCCTGGCAGACAGGGCACAGGCAGGTTGTCAGTGCTGGAGGGACTTCACCAGCATGGTTTCAATTCTCAGTGAGAGCTGCTGAGGGGCAGAGCCACAGACAGGCAGCTGCTTCTGGAAAGGGAGGATCCTGCCAGTCCCTGCCCACACAGGAGTCCAGCTGGGGCTGCAGGCAGTCCCTGGCCACTGGATGGCCCTGCTGCCTCAGAGATGCACTGCCAAGGGAGCAGCTGTCTCCAGTACAAATACTTCAAACCCCTGGCTAATCTAATCACTCTGTATTCTCTTTTGGTACCAGCAATAGTTCATCATAGTGAGATTTGAACTAGAGCTCTCAGTGCATAAAGATGACTTTGCTGAGGCCACAGGTGGATAAAAGTGTCAGTGGCTTTGACTGACTGTGCACAGTTTTCAGTGGGTAATCTCAGTTCCAGCATTTCTCATTTTCTACATGCATGTGATTCCAGAACTAAGACAAAAAAGGCACTTCTGTTTATAATATACTGCAGCCACAGAATGTAGATAACTGACCCTGTCCTGGCTTCAGAAGAGTCAAGTTTCTCGTAGGATTTATGTTTCGAGACATCATCCATCTGTTCTGAAAAGGCAGAAGAGCTAATTGTGAACAGGGCTGAGGATACCATTACTGCAGCTCCCCTCCCCGGGGCTCACAGCTCTCTGTTTCACATCCACTTCAGGGACATCCCTGCTGGTGTCCCAGGGCAAGGCCCTGCCCTGCAGAGCCCCAGCTCAGCCCAGCACCCCCCTGCCCTGATGATCACAACAGGCTGGTCGGGCACTGCTGGATAAATCATTTCAATGCTAAACAAGGTGTTTACTTCCTGCCTGAGGAGTTCCTACCAACAGAGATCATCATGCAGACCTACATCCATTAGAGACAAGCACACCCCTGTGCCCATGGGGGCTGTACCTCCTCCTCCTCCTGAGCCTCTGGTACTGCAGGAGTTCTGCTGAACAAGGAGACCTTAAGGCATTTCAAAGGATGCATCCACTGGAGCCCTTGCTGTGCTCCAGGGCAAACAGCACAGGACAGCTCTTCCCAGCCTGAAGGAAGGTCTGCACACACAGGTGAAAAGCAGGAGTTTTGCAGCATCTCCAAGGGCAGCAGCTCATACCAAGACTCAGGTCATCTCTTATTTAAAGCGTTTCCAGGGGAGCAGTTCCTGTGCCCAGCAGGGTGGGCAGTGCCCACAGGGCAGCGTCAGGAGGGGCTCTGGGGCAGGAACAGGGGGTTCAGCAGGCATTTCTAGGGGGTTTGTATGTTGGAACTCCATGACTGATCTGAGACTGCAACACTGCTCATTTCACAGGATTTCTTGCGCTGTGTCACCGCTGCCATTATTTACTTTGCCATTTCAATTGCTGCCGTCTCCAAGTACAGTGATGGAGCATCCAAAGCAGCAGGGGTGAGTACACATGAGCTTTCCCCTCAAGTATTTTGCTGAACTGCCCGGAGATGCACTTCAGAAACAGTTCAATTTTGACCCCATTGCAAGTAACAGAAGTTTCTTCAATTAACTGATAATTACTTTGCCTAAAGCAAAGAAGAAATGGTCAGTTATTCAGAAAAACATGTTTTGAATTAATGAATGTTTTCTCATCCTGACAGTGCTGCTCAGTGTTAACTGTGCTCCTCAGGGGAGGCACCTGTTCTGCTTTTTAATTTCCCCAGCTGCACAGGGGAGATAAACTCTGTTCCTGTAGAGAGTATCAAGATCCTTGAATGGAGGGAATTATAATGATAAAAAAAGGAAATCAAACCTGTAACTGCTAAGGCCAGTCTAAATTAAGTCATTTCAACCTCCTGCCTCTACTGCTCGATTTTACTTGGATGAGTTGAAATAAGAGCAGTGTCATTTTACCCTCCAGTACAAGGACTTCCCAGGAGAGAGCCTTTGCCATCAGCAGTTTGTGTTCAGAAACACGACACTGCCCCTCCATCTGCAACCTGACTCTAAGTCATATCAATAATGTATGCACCATAAATAAAATCTGCATCATGATTTTTAAAGATGATGGAGAAGAACAATGCCCAGTACTGCTGACCAGGAGCCTTTACCAAACCAGGAGCTTGTTTTAATCTGTGCTCCTCCAGTTGGAGGTGGAGCAATGCAAGTGCATTCACCCGGGGCTCTCAGACTGAAACCCAGCCTGTTCTTGGCACTGCTGCTGCTCTGACACTGAAGGGGGAACTCCAGAGCCATTTGAATCTCAGTCTAGTTCACTCTGCAATAGACATGTCTCCTTGCAAACCCATAAGAAATTATTTCCAAAGAAATCAAGGTGATTTCCTGGCAGCCAAGAGATGAATTGGGCTGGTGGAGGTGCAGGTTTTGCTCTCCTGTAGCTCCTGGCAGTGCTGGTGCTCAGAACATGCCCTGAGTGGGATGTAGCCTGGGGAAGGGCTAAGAACACATCTGATGACTTCTCAGGCTCCCAAATTAGCTCTAATTTAGTTGATGGCAATGGGTCAAAGCCATTTCCCTTCCCTGTCTGTTTGGAAAGGCACAGGCCAAAAAACCAAGCTCAAGCTTTAAGAGTTTTCCTTGAATTCATTCAGGTCATTTTGGTTTGTCATTGATGGGTGTGGCCTGTTGTTAAAGAGAGTGTTTTCTGCCCTTTCAGGTGTTTGGGTTTATAGCCACGATAGTGTTTGCCATTGATTTCTACATAACCTTCAATGACCTGGTTGCTTTCCTCAAGCAAGGCAGTTCTGATCCCCCTGAAGGGCAGAAGTCAGAAGGTGGGTAACATTCCCTGTTTTGTCACACGAGCAGGTAATGTGAGATCTGCTTCTCCATTGCACCTTTGTGGGGGAGCAAGAGCACTCCCTCAGGAAGAACAGCTTCTGTTCTTGGCTGCCTTGGTTTGTGTGCCACCACTGTGCTCATTAGGAAGCTGCTTAGTGCTCCAACACCAACTGGAACTGCAGTGACTGAGGAAGAGAACAAACAAACCAGCACTGTGAAATTTGGTAGAGTTTCACAACATCTCAGTTTGAAAGGCCAGTTATAGAAATGATCATGCAGCACAGATTTTCGTCCCCCATCAAAATGTCTTACTATAAAAACAAGCAAACATCTGCATTTTCCCTTGGTAACTTAAAAATTAACATCCGTTAGTCCACAGGCTTTTATGTCCAGTAGTGCTTTTCTGTTTATCACCTCCTTACCATGGTGCCTCTTATGACCAGCTTTGACCGTCTGTGGACAAATGGCCTTGAAATCCCAGGGCTAAACAGCATAAAATTAACAATATTGTTACCAATTTTTTTTCAGTTACAGGAGGTACAGTCTGCTTCAGGTCAGTCAGACCCACTGAGACAAAGCTAAAAAGAGGGACCCACTGTTGGGTGTTCAAGTCCAATTCAGGCCAAGTCAGGACAGTGTTACAGTACCCAGGAACCCAAACTGGGCATCCTGTCCCTGTGGCACTACTCACTGCACCCACACAGAGGAAAAAGACTGTTCCATACTTCAAAAAATTTTTAAAAATCCCCAAGCCCAAAAAAACAACCCCCACAAAACCAAACCCCACAAATCCCCTCAAAAACAAACACTCAAGATGTGCATAGAATCCTGGAAGGTGCACAGTAGCACTAACAGCCTTTTCTGGGGATTTTAGCAGACTGTTAAATGTACTGTAAGGTTTAGGCCAAAAAGAGAGACAAAGAAAAACTAATTAATGGAACAGATCACAGGAAACAGACTGCTAGGACTAAAACCTGAACTGACCTCAGCAGATGATCAGGTGACTGGGGTGCAAAAAGATAAAGATTAGATCTAATTTCCCCTGGTGATGGAGACAGAAATCCTTCAACTCACAGATGTGCAGCTTTGTGGGGATTGTCTGACTGTGCCAGGAGGGCTTTGCCCTGACTGTGCCCCCAGCACCAAACTCTGCTGGGGCTCTCAGCTGCTGGGGCCAGGAGGATGTGCCTCTGCAGGGCTGGGGGATGGCTCAGCATCCTGCAGGCTCCTGACACACTGAGCTGGCAGTGCCAGGGCTGTGGGGATGGCTCAGCATCCTGCAGCCTCCCAGAGACACCGAGCTGGCAGTGCCAGGGCTGTGCCCACACGCAGGACAGGATGCCAGCACAGGCCTCCTCTTGGGCCAGGCATCGCTGCCCCTTCCTCTCTCAGCATCCCCCACAGCCTGGTGCCCTTGGTGCCCCTCTGCAGCATTCCCAGCTCCTCTGGGACCCCATTGAGTGCCATCCTGGCAGCAGGAGCCATCCCAGCAGCGTTGCCAGCGCCGTGTGTGTCCCAGCCAGGGCTGCAGGGAGGGCTGGCCAGTTCCCAGCCTCACTTCTGCTTGTTTACCCCTCAGATGAGAACTCGGATTCTGACTCAGACTGAAGAACCAGACACCAGCCAAGCCTGAAGGGAAGATGATCAAGCACTTTGCTGGTTGCTGAAGGCACTGCCAAGTGAAACATCTCCCTTATCTCAGCCTCCGGATCCTCCTTCCCCCTCACTGTCCATGGAATCACCCAGGCACAGACAGGGCAGTGATGTGGAAAAGAAGACAATTCCCAGTGCCATTAGAGACTGTCAGAACTACAACTGAGCAGTAGTTCAGCCTTTCCCAGAGGTGTGTGTCCAAACACAGCCCAGTCCTCCTCCTTACTCGGCTCTACAACGTCCTGAGTAAACAGGAGCAGCATTTTTAATGTATAACCAAAGCTTTTAACCTGCTTTTTTACTTCCAAATCTTTAACACTTAGCTTTTATACTTCTTGACGTGCCAGAGGAGAGGTTTGAATGCCTCTAGTTTTTATTTTTAACTAACAGTATTTCTTTATGTCAAACCTGAACATTCCACTGTCAAGCACTGAAGGCCTGGATTAGTTACTGTGTTGTTTCAGTCCGTTTCTATCTCCTGCCTGTCTGTGACAAGGAGTGACAACTGGAAATCTGCAGCTCAGGGTGTGCCTGTGCTGCAGGCAGGTGGCTCAGCAGACACAGCATCCCTTCTGAGCTGCTTGGGTGGAGTCCCATCCCACCTGCTGCAGTGGCAGACACAGGACAGGACAGGCAGCCTCTCACCAGCCCCTTCGCTGCCCTCTGTGTGGCACCCCCTGTGTCTGCCCAGCCAGGGAGGGCAGCCCTGCCAAACAGCACCCAGCAGGATCTGCCTGCAGGTGTTTGTGCCCCAATACCTCTGCCTGCTGTGCCCTGTGCTGGGGGCACTGCTGCTCCCCTGGCACCAGCACTGGACTGTCCTGGCTTTGCAAAACAGGCAACTGGTTCTGCCACCCTCAGGGTGCCTGAGCCCCAGGAGGGCAGGGCATCCTCCCCACTGTGAAAGGCCACAGAAACCAACCTCCAAACTACAGAATGTCTGCAAGGAATTCATTTTCCCAGAGCCCTTTGTTCAGTGTGTCTGGGGTTTGGGTTGGGTTGGGTTTTTCTCCCCTGGAAGGACAGGATTTATCTTGTGGTGTAGCATTGCAGGGGAAAAGCATTCTGCATTTACAAGGTATTCTCACAAGCAGCACAACCTACCTTGGAACATTTGTATCCACATATAAACACATGCTGCTTGGGAAAAGCATGGCATGCTCCTTACAGATGGCACCAGACAGCTCTGCCAGAGAAACCTGGAGATGTTTGTAAAAAATTAATACAGTACCAGAACAGGTGGCCTTAACAAAAATTAAAATGAGAGCAGATGGTACTAACAGAGTAAATGAAAAACAGGGATAAAACAATCAAGGCAGATTTCCTCTGGAATAAAATGACCACTTGGGTTGCAGTTCCCTGCCAGCAGCTGGCTGCTGCCAGGAGCACATGGAACCTGCAGGGAGCAGGTGCTTGGGAAGGTGCTGGTCAAACCTGAGCTGTCCTCAGGCAGCTCCTGCATCTCCTGTTTCCTGACCACTGAGAAAATAAAAGCAAAACAAGTGGTTGCTTCTAAATGTGACAAATAATTGCTTTTATTTTTTGGACGTGTTCCTGTGTGCAACCCCATGTTTCTCTCTTCTGTGGTTGTATTTCCTGGCTCACACTGTGACACCAGGGCACCTGGGCTCATTTTTATACTCCTTTTGTATTTCTCTTTTTTTAATGAAAAAAATGTACTGCATGTCACATCTGGAAACTAGTACATGGTTAATATTTAGCAACCATGCTGGATTAAACCTCTTTTAATAGAAGGGTTGGATGTCTTACTTATTTTAAGATCTGATTTTCCTGCCTTGCCTCTCTCCAGCAGAAGGATTTAAAAAACTCCATCACTGTGTGCTGGGTTGTTTGGGGAGAGCACAGGGGACTTCATCCTTAGGGCATGAAAGAACTTAACCAAGAATTAGTTTTCACAAACTGAGACACTGGAGATACAGAGCTCTCACCTGGCACCAAATAACACTGTAGAAAACAGAAAACCTTTCACACATGTTTTAACCCAGAATATCCCGAGGTGTTCTGGGCCTTTTTTCACGTGTGATCACTCCTAAAGTCAACAGAGACAGCAAACAAAGTGGCTCCTGAGTTGCTTCAGGACTGCCTGAGCTCTCCTGCAGTGAAAGCCTGCCCAGATAGCTCCTCACTGGCTTTGAGGGACTTGATGATTTCACTCATTTCTAAGCAGTTGCTCCCAGGGTCAAGCACTTGGGTAAGATTCCTTTATTTCAAAAGATCTGTTCCCATGACTTAAGTAAAACACAGTTTTGTATTTTCCCAATACCATTTCAGAAAATTAAAACAATTGCTTTACAGACAGTTTTGACTGGGGGAGGTGGGGGCTGACTCAGTCCATTGCTCATTTTCTGACAGCAATATTGCACCAGGCTCAGAGTGTGGTGCAGGGCAGAGAAGAGTCAGCCTGGCCTTTTGGCTTTTGTGTTTGTTGGCTTGTTTTTCTCAACTGACAAGGTGGAAATAGCTCTGGGAGTGCTTTCTCTGCAGTTCAGTGTCCTGGATGGGCCCAGCCCTGCAGCTGCAGGGAGTCCTTGACTTTATTGCAGTGTGCCAGCAGTGCCTCCCCGAACATCTCCTCGGTCCCAACAGCCTCGTGTTCCACAGAGGAGCCTCTTCCAAAGCCCCAGTCCACACCTTCCTTCAGCACAGCCCCTGCCCCTGGAGCCCCTGGGCTTGCTGACCAGCACTGAGCAGTCCCAGAGCTTCCAGCCCCAAGGGTGGAACAATCCATGTCGTGACAGTGCCAGGTATGTTATGATTGAAACACTGAGACCCAAAGGCAGGAATGGGGCAAATGCCCACGTGGCACCACAGGTGGGTGTTCCACACAGCTCTCACTGCCTGAAGGGCTCTTCCTCCTCCTCTCAAAAACCTTTGAGATTCATCTGTGGACTTGTTCAGTCTTGTGTGGTGGGTTTTGGACAGGTGACATTAAGGAATTCAAAAGGCCTTTCCAATGAGTTTTTTAGACTCTGACTGAAACAAAAGGCTTTGTTGTGTTTTGAACACTGTCCTTTCCTCCCTTCCTCCATTTAATTTTGCTTTTCACTTGATACCATTCAAAGTTCTCCAAGTCTCACATTTCCCAGGGACAGCCTTTTCCAGGCTGCCAAGGGAAAAGCAGCATGTCCAGCCACTGGTGTTGGAGAGGACACTCCCACCAGCCTGGGGTGCTGGAGAGAGAACACAATTCAATGCTCTGCAGAGCAAGCAGATGGGTTCAGTCACTCTGGTTGCAGGGGCTCACTGTGCAGATCTCTGAGGCTGAATTTCCAGCTGGGGGAGCAGAGCCTGTGCCACCATGGGCTGCAAACCAACCCCCACCAGTGCCTGTTCCCAACACCTGGAAACAGTGAGGCAGCACCCACAGGGCTGCTGAGCTGAACTGGGGCAGGAGCTCCATCCAACCAGCCTCAGGGAGGCTCAGAGTGATGGTCGGGATTCATTCCACCTTCAGAGCAGGATACAAACTGCTCTCAAAGAGCAAATGCAAGATATGTACCAGCAAACACACACAGCAGCTCCACCTGCTCATCCTGTGATCTTGGAGCATGGAGGGAAGGGAGGGAGAATGGATCAAAGAAGGAGAGGAAATTTAGGCAAGCACTGAGAATGTGAATTGAGATACAAGGTGCTCAAGACACCTTTTTGCACAGAGTATTGGTTTAAAAGTCAGGATCTTTAAGTCACCACTTAAATAAACAGGACTGTGTCCAAAAATCCACACTGCAACAGATTCCTCCTTTACTGGAAGAATTCACAGTACTCAATGTTTTCTAGAACATCTAGGTCAGGAGGTAGAACAATCCTACCTAGAAAATTTAAAATTTAGGTGTGGTTTTGTTTGGGGTTTTGTTTGAGTTTCTAAATAAGTCAATTTTTAAATCTATTTCCTTGATGAGAAAAATACCAATTCCAGTGTTAATTTTGGCCAGGAAATACTTGTGCTTTAATTTTATATATTTTGAACACTCTCCATCACATTTTGTTAGCCTGATCCATGAATAAGAAATCAGAGCCTTCCCAGGAGACTGAAGAAGAGCCAGTATTCAAGTGTTAGACATGATAAACTATTTTAAATTTGACAACTGACAAAGCTGCTCTGGATGAGGAACTCCAGGATAATGCCACATTGCTGCTGTCAGCCCCACAGGAGAGAGAACTGACCCCCCCTTGTTGTACAAACATGTGAACCCTCCTGTGGAAGTGCCACCCCCTCTGCCCACCTCCCCTCACACATTATCCCTATCCAGTGTTGTGAGGGCATCACCCATCTTCCCAAGTCTCACAATACTCATTCAACCATCCATGTGTTTCCACAGTTCTCACCTTTACTGACTCAGTGCTTTCACCTCACTCTGAAGCACCTGGAGGCCAAAATTCCCATCAGCATCGAGGTAGAACTTGAGCCCTACATCCCAGGAGGTGGCAGATATTACCCACTCACTGGGGCATTTCAGCCCCCAAATCCTTCCCAGTCCTGACCAAGACAGAGCATTCCAGCCTGTTGGAGCACCCCAGACAGAGAAGTGCTCCAGGAGCAATCCCACCACAAGCACTTGAGCCACAGAGGAGTCCCCCATGCTCTGTCCCATCTGACCTCTCAAGGCTCTTGCAGGTTTGTTCATCAATCCCTGCAGTCTGTGCTGCCCAGTGCCAGCCCCCTGTGCCATGGCTGGGGTTTGCCCCCCATGCCAGCCCTGCAGGGATGTGCCTTCAGCTGCTGCTCTGGGGGGCACAGCCCACCCACAGCTGCTGCCCCGAGGGCCTCGTGTGGCCTCTGGATGTGGTTTAACCCCAGCAGCCCCCAAGCCCCTCCCTGCCACCTGCTCACTCAGTGGGACCAGGAGAGAACTGGGAGGGTAGAAGCTGGAGAACTTGTGGGTTGGGAAAAAGACAACAAACAAAAAGGAACAAAAGGCATGCACACAATCAAAGCAGGCCAAGGAATTCATTGGCTCCCATGGCTGGGCAGGTGTTCAGCACCTCCAGGAGAGCAGTGACTTGGGAAGACAAACTCCATCACTGCAAACATCCCTCCCTTCCTCCTTCTCCCACCACTTGAGATCCTGAGCATGATGTCACATGGTGTGGAATATGCCTGTGCTCAGCTGGGGTCACCTGTCCCTCTGTGTCCCCTCCAACCTCCCCCACACCTCCAGCCCTCCCCAGTGTGGCAGTCCCTGCTCAGCCAACTCAAACATCTCCAACTCCAGCACAGCCCCACAGCAGCCACTGGGAAGGGAATTGCCTCCAGCCCAGTCCACCTTTACAGATGAAGACAATGTTTTAGTATGTTAATATATCCATTTATTAAACAGGAAGTCCTTCACAAATGATTCCATACTATATTGATTGGGCTAAGTGTTAGAAAACTACCATTTTCTCTACATACAAAAATACAGACTTTTACCACTATGAAGAATGATCAGAAGAGTACCATGAAAACCCAGAGCTCAAATCTTCAAATACCAGAAAGAAAAGACAGGAAGACAATAAAAAATTTACAAAAAGTATTGTGCCCATATACAAAAAGCCTGGGAAATCAAAATGACATTTAAAACTGATAAATACACCATTTAAATTATGCTGTAACAGAATGGATTTTAAAAACAGGACTGCTTTCTGTATTGCAAGACATTACAGTTCTTCAGCTCATGTTTTGGATTAGCACAGACATCAAGAGAAGAAACTCACAACATCCTGAACAATTGTTACTGGTGTAGGAACAAGGTGGAGGTTCTGTTTTCCTGGGGAGTACCTGTGACACTGGTCAAGCATTAGGAGAACAACTTTCACACACAGAGCTGGAAGCTGCTGCACTTACACTGGGCACAGCTGGAGGTACCACCATGGGAAACAGCTGCTTCACCCGCTGCCAAGTGCTCCTGGAGAACCTCAGGAACTCACCAAAATAATGTGAAAATCTTCATGGCTGTGAATTGTCTCTGTGTGAACATGTGCTAACCTGTGACATGCTTGAATCAAGGTCACCTGCCCTGCATCCCCGAGGCACAGGGACTGCCAGGGACAGGCACCTGTACCCAGAGTGGCACCAGAGACCTGCTGGGACTGAACAGGAAGGTTTCCTTTCCAAAGCAAAGCACTGAGGGTGTTCCACAGCGGGTTGTGCTCATCTGACAAAAGGAGAAGTGCACCCCCTTTGCTCAGCCTGGGATGGAATTGAAAGCTGCTGTTTCAACTAACACTTCAGAGCTGTTGGCATTGCAAATGTGTCGGGAGAGTACCTGTATCCCCGGGATCAACTCCTCTGGTCAGGCCTGGCTGCTCCCCAGAGGCTGCAAATCATGAGCTGTGAGCCAGACCCAGGATGAGCCTGCAGTGCTTCTGTGCAGGATCCAGAACCAGCCCCAGGGACACCGACAGCCCACCCTGAGCATCCCTGCCCAGGCCCAGGGACAGGCACCTGCAGCACCTGCACAACCCTGGCACCTGCAGCACTCCCGGCACCCCCAGCACCTCCGGCACTCCCACCACCTGCAGCACCTGCAGCACTCCCGGCACCCCCAGCACCTCCGGCACTCCCACCACCTCCGGCACTCCCGGCACCTGCAGCACCTGCAGCACTCCCGGCACCTGCAGCACCTGCAGCATCCCCAGCTCTGTGCTCTGTGCCCAGGGCAGGCAAAGGGGCACAGAGCTGTGCCACAGGATCACTGGTGGCACCCAGGGAAGGCAACGAGCAGCCACGGGACTGGGGCTGGTGGGGACAAAGCACAATGAGGTCTGAATGCAGCAGTGACTCACAGTACAAAATAGTGTTTACTGGCTCCATAAATGCCCATCTCTGTGTCTGAGTGACAAGTGTTACACACACATGGAAGGCACCCCAGGTGAAGCAGTTTGTCGGTATTTGTTCACAATTCTGTGAAAAGACAAAGTGGCAACTTTCAAATCAAAATTGAGCATTAGAATGAGAAATAAATACATACTTTACTATTTTATTGTGGGTTCCTGAACCCTTACAAACTTCAACATATACAAATAGTTTCCAAATGACACTAACACAGAAGAGAGTAAGTCTACACAGATACAATGATTAGCTAACTCATTCGTTATATCATGTCATAAATGTTGTGCCTAAAGTATAGAAATCACTTTAAAATTCAACAGATTGGTCACAATATATAAATCAAACTATTTTCTGACTCCAGAGCTGTGCTGACTGAGTTAAAGCTGGGTGATCTGTAGTGCCAAGATACACTCTCCCTCCACAATATCCAACGAGTAGAAACCAGTAAACATTCAAGATTAAAGTATAAACAGTAGAAAAATGAAGGTAGCAATTGTTGTAATAAAAGGGTGCCAGAACCACTTTAACCTGTGGACATCAGGACAGATGTAACATTACTAAAAACATTTAGACAACAATACTTTGGGGATTAAAAGGTTACCAAAAGTGGTAAATCAGCCTAGTTAAGAGAGGGCGTTTTCTTTCAAACACATGAAGGTTTTCATTAATATGTCTATGGAGACATTTGTCCAAAGCAGAACAACACAATACCCTGAAATTTCCTGTATCCACACAATAGCCTGGGACAGACAGAAGAGGCAGATGGTCATATTCCATTCTGTTAGTCACATCCAGATGTTCTTAAAACAGCTGTAGGGACCAGCCCCAATTAAAAAATAAGCAACTCCCAGATCTCTGTCACTACAATCTGGCCATGGCTTTTCCAAAGGCTCCCACGTCCTCATCCTGAACCCACGAACAGTTCCCACATCCTCCCATCAATGCTAACTGGCTTTTTAAAGTTCTACCCATGGGATATAGATAAAACTTTCATAGTAAACACAAAGCTCTATGTTATAAATATGTCAATCATGGTAACTATGTCTATTGTATATAAAATTAAATATATTCTGTTTGCCAAGTATAATTTAAAAAGGAATATCTGTGGCTAGTTATAAAAAAATATTTATTAACCCATAGAGATTAAAAGGCAGTTTTACTAACTCATCCATCCAGCACATATGAAAGAGCTGCACTGGGATTTTGGACAGGTAACTTTATCTAATCACATTCCTATGATAAATAGACAACTTTCATTTCTGGGCATATATAAGAACACTTCTGAAAGCTGCATATCCCAAAAGAAAATTAGATTGTGTTGATTAAAGTAAAGGCTATCATAAATCACAGTGTAAGCAGATTTTTTTAAGATTATTTTTAGCATACAAAGGGTTAAATTATAGACAGATTTAAAAAAGACAACACAAAAGTAAGAACCAAAAGAAGGGAACCCTTTCAGGTTGGACAGCACCATTCTGACTTGGTCAAACAGATCTGTCAAGGTGGCCAAGAGGCTGAGAGGGAAAATAACACACCAGGAAAAAACTCAGTCAGAGATTTCCTGAGTATTTGTAGGAATTCATTTTAACCAAACATACAGAGAGGAATATGGCGTCATTTCCACAAAGTATTTTCAAATATTCCACTGATTTCTATCCTGGTTTTGGTATAATTTTAAAATGCTTTTGCTGCCATTAAAATTCATGCACAGAACAGCTCTATCTGCACAGCATTTCTGAGCCTTGTTGGGCCTCCAAACAATAAACAGTCCATTATTCCAAGCCCTCCTGAGCAGGCACCTCTGGCCCAGGGTGTGTCCCTCCTTCATGAAGTGCAGGAGCATCTTTCCTTCTGTGCTTGGGGACTACTATAGTCCATGTATCTCTTGAAGGGACTGGATTTTTAAGAGCTCTTCTCATCCCTCATCACACCCCAAACTCACAGTCACCCTGTGCTCACCTTTCCATTTACCCCAAACACCTGCTGAGCACGTTTGGCTCCAGAGCTTCCAGCACAAGAGCTGATCTTTATGCTTTCCATGCAAAAGGCTCCTCAGTACCTCAGCTGGGTAGGACAGAGGATATTATTTTCTACACTATCTGAACTGCTATTAAGTTTGGGTTTGGGTTTAATTATGCCCTAAAAACTTATTTTAGATTTTTGGTGAGGTTATTTTCCTCACAAAAGAAAACAAGTAGAAATGTCTACAAAGTTCTCGTGAGACAAGAAAACAACAGCTACAAAACAAGGACCAAGAAGAGGGGGTGGAAAAAGGCTGCATTAATTAAACCACATACTAGGTAAGCATTTGCTGTGCCTGCAGATGCCCAAAATAGCACAGAGGTGACAAATACCAAATTTGTTCAGACCTTAAAGTTCATGAAAACTAGTGGTTAATTCCCTCCCAACACCCCCCTGCAGCCTGGAGCACATCAGTCCCTGCTGTGCTCCACAGCACGTCAGGAACCACCCAGGGGGAGAGACAGACAATCCTCATATGGGAACAAAAATAAACTGTTATCTTAGGGAAGAGTGAAAACTTTCCCCTCCTCTTTGTAGAATGAACAGTGAAATGCAGACAGATGACACAGCTGAGAGATGCACAGTGGGACAAATCCTGTGCAGGAGCACCTCACACTGACCCGTGCATTGAAATCCTTTGTGAGAGGCATCTTGGAAGTGAGAGATGAGGGGCTGCCTCCAAGGCACAGATGTTGTGCTTCCCACACAAAGCCCTGATGAAACACAGACCCCAGAGCTCTGGAGCTGGTGCCTTGTCTCTCAGAACAGTCAGAGGGAGCAGAATCTCCAACCCTCTGCACCTCCAGGCACGTGGCTCCTACAGAGAGCAGCACCCCAGTGCCCTCCCACAGCCCCACGGGAAGGGAGGAGAGTCCCAGCCCAAGCCCCATGGGAAGGGAGGACAGTCCCAGCCCAAGCCTCAGGAAAGGAGAGAGCACCAGAGTGAAAGAAAAGGGATGTGGACACAGTTCTGATCCTCCTGGCACTGACTCTGCACAGACCAACGACCAAGGTTAGCAAACCTTAAATATTAAAGCATTAGATCCGTGAGCACAAAAGAACAAATTAAAGGAACAAGGGACAGTAAGAAGGAATCAGCTTTGCTAAGAAATTTCCCTCAGTTCCTGGCTGTGTTTTTAGGAATTCCTGCTGTGGCCCTTTGCACAGCACAACAGTGAGACAAACCTGACAGGACTGAGCAGCAAAACACAGATCCTTACAACACACCACACCAATTCCTATGCTGTTGCTCCAGTCAGATCTTACTAATATTTGCATGTCTGTGCATAGGTTGCAGAATTTCCAGTAATTTCTACACCCCCAAACACAGGGAGATCCCATGTCTGAGGCTCTGTTGGACCAGAGAGGATTCATCTGAACCAGCACAGTCCCAGGCATCCCATTCCCACAAGGTTCAGCTGTTTAGCTCTAATTTGGTTCTATTTACACTGAGTTCTGAGTCCCTTTATGGAGCTACACAGCACTCTTAAGGACTAAAAGAAACCATCCCTATGTGCTAGCAATTATGAGCAAGCCTAACTGGCTGAGAGGAGCAATTTAATGTCACTTTTCTAAGCAGATTTCACAAAAATTCAAGGTTTCTGCCCTATTTTCTTCTTCCAAGATTATTTGTGATGCCTGCAGTTTGGATAACAGTCTTAAAATAGCACCTACCTCTTCAGTACACTGTGTAAATCAAGTTGGGGGGAATGAACCATTGATCTTAATACTTCCAATTTAGTTGTCTCTCACAGCTACTTTATTTCCCTTCTATGTAGTTCAGGCAGTAAATAACATCTCTGCAGAGTAATAAGTGCTTAAGATTTTCTAGAAAGTATATACTGTACAATACTAAAATCATCTTTGGTCCCAAATATAAGGAAATTGCAAATTTACAATTGCTTTTGTTTTACAAAGTGAATCAGTACTTTCAAAATTAACGTTCTCTTTTGAACTCTACCCTGAAAGCTGTGCTAAGCTCAAGTCATGATAATGGCAAGTAATAAATAATGGCATTTTCAGCTGAAGAAAACTTACTCCACATGTAAAAGCCCTCAAGGCCATTCCAGTATACTCTAAGAGGTGCCCAAGGACTCACCTTCCTGCAGTGTAACTGCACCACTCTGCCTGTCACTGCAGCTCAAGGTACCTGTGCTCTCACCCCAGGAGAGACTCAGCAAAGTGCCCCTTCAGCCAGGCAGGGAAACGTGTAGGGGTTTGAAAGGCATCAAACTCATCATTGAGAGAGGGCCGAGGCCTCCCACAGCTCTGCCAGGGCAGGATGAGCCCAGGGGGCACAGGGGGATCCTCCTCCTGCCCCGTTCTTGCAGCGCCAGCAGGCCCCAAGGGCACAAGAGGGCACAGCAAGGGGCACAGCAAGGGCAAAGCAGGGGCAGAGCAAGGGGCACAGCAGGGGCACAGCAAGGGCACAGGAGGGGCACAGCAGGGGCACAGCAAGGGCACAGGAGGGGCACAGCAAGGGGCANCCGAACTCTGCCCCCTGATCTCGGGTGGGAGTTCCACTCTGAACACATGGGTCTCTGAGAATGGTATTTGGTATTTCAGTAGGTGGATTTGGCTTGCTTTGGCGTTTGGGGTGGGGTTTTTGTTTTGTTCAGGGTTTTTTAGTCTTTATACAACCTGCTTTATTGCCAGTTTACAATTCCAGCCTTGGTGCTTCTGCTGCTTTTAAAAGGTTGTTTGAGGGTTTTTACTGTCAGTTACTAAAAACTGACACAATCTCTACACACACAAACTTCCAAAGAAGCACAACAAAGTGTTACTACAAGGACTGATAAACCATTACTCACTACGAAAATGCAGATTTTCTTTAACCTCAGCAGTAACTCTGAATTTTAATCTCTATTTTAGTCACCAAGTGAAATGCACTGCAGATGTCAGGACATTGAAAATGAAACGACAGGACCCTTGTCACCTTTTCTCACACATCAAAACAATTCCCTGCTCCCAGCTGGAAGGTTGCAGCTTTGGGTTCACTCCTGGCACTGCCCCAGCTCCCCCCCTGGATTAAAAAGGCCCAGGCCCTTCTCCTGCTGCCCTGCCTCTGGTGTGAGGCTGCAGTTCCTGCAGGCACCCACTGCAGAGTGCAGCTACAGCACAGCTCCCATCCAGGCATCCATGGCACAGTCCCACCAATTCCAGGGAATTTCATTGTCCTCACACCAAAAGCAATTCAGCTCCTCCCCCACATGGCCTTCATGTGACATGCAGGCACCAAAATGCCAAATAATGAATTACAGAGACAAAAACATTAATCAAAGAAACAGAAAAAATATCAAGAGACATCTTCCTCATAATATTATGATCTTGTCTAGCCAATTACTGCAGAATTTGAGTTCTGAGTAAAGAAAAATGTCATTCATTCACTGGTAGTACAGTTAAAATAAGAAAACTTCAGTTAGGTAAAACTATTTCTAAACAAATCAATACAACCATATTACCCTCCAATTAGCTAAATTCATTTTCCAAAAAAACATTAGGGGAAAGAATCTGCAGAAACATCCAGTTAAAAAAAAATTAAATCAGGTTTATCTACTACCAATGGTTTTAATTTTAGAACCACCATCTTTCCAAAAAGAAACATTTATCTTATGTGAATCACAACATTGCAACCTTAGAAACACTTTATAAGCACATCATAATTTTTTGCTAGTTCTTGCTTACCCTGGGCTTGGAGGGAAAGCAAGTTCTAGCAAGAACTTCTAGAAATGGTGAACCTTAAAATAAAATAAAAAAAGAAGAAAGCCATGGCTGGAATGAAGTCTATTGGATGACAACCCCTTTCTTTCTCTCCTGTGCCACTCAGCCCCTTTTCTCCACCCTGTCTCCCAAGAATTCTGCCCCTCTGGAATGACAACCAGCACACACCCCAGGGGAGCAGAGCAGCACTGCTGGTACTGCCCCCTCGGCCACCCAGCAACAGGTCCCTCCACAGAGCTCAGCCCTGGCCACGGGCAGGCACCAACTCATGGGGCAGTCCCAGAGCACAGGAACCACCCACACTGTGGCACAGGACCCACTTCATCCACGGATGTGCCAAGGGTGGCACTGCAGGAGAGCTGTGGGTCAGGCTGTGCAGGGATGGACAGACAGTCTGCTGGGCAGGGACATGGCTGGAGTTATTGCTGTGTGCTCCTCGCTTCCTCCTGGGCTGCGTGGAATTCCTGCTGGGGTGGGGGGAATTCCTGCTGGGGTGGGGGGAATTCCTGCTGGGGGATTCCTCTCCTCCATCACCCAGCCAAGGTGGTGCTGGTTGTGCTGGTTTTGTGTTCACGGCAAGTGAGGAACGTGGATCTTCAGAGAGGGAGGATACTGTGCAGTTAATCCAAAAAGGTAACATACTTCAAAACATATATATAAAATATATTATATAAGCTATATAATATATGCATATACATATGTAGAGATCTTCAGTGGAGCTTCCTTTTGCATGACCATTCTCTGCCTCCACACCAACAGCTGCTGCCCCAACACGCTCTGCACACACAGGGCTGGGCATTCTCTGCCACCCTCTGCTCTTCCTTTTCTCTGTAAATGAAGCCAAACTCCTTGTTCCACGAGGGAGTGAAGCCCTTCCTTGCCCGGCAGCCCCAGCAGGTCCCTCAGGCGTCCAGGCGCTGGCTCTCGGGGCGCTGCAGCACCTCCCTGGCCTGGGAGCGGGCGCGGGTGTAGTCGCTGCCCCCGCCGGGCTGCCCCCGGCCCAGCCGCCACCGCCGCACGGCCACCACCGTGTTCCCCGCGTACACCGCCACGGCCAGGAACCCAAACACCTGCACAGAGCACACACAGCGGTTGGAAACAGGAAGAAAAGCAGCTTCCCAACAAAGCCCTCAGGAGTTTATTTTCTGCATTACTTGCACTGACAAATCATTGTGGCATGGCAGATTACGGGGTTTTAATTCAATGAACTAAAGAGTCTGCAAAGGTGACTTGGTACAGAAACCCAAAGGTGAGCAACTGAGATCTATATAGACCCTGTGAGACTGAAAGCAGCTAAGAATAACCAAGGCCACAGCTGCTGTGGATTGTTAAAGGAGAAATCACTCCCTAGGAGTCCTTAGCAACTCCCCAGAGGGTTCTCATGAGAACTCCTCGGGTTTCCCACAGCACACTGGAGATGTACCTGAAAACAGTCAGGATGAGTTCACCAAAACACTGGACTTGTGAGATATGGATTATAACCAATTGGGATTTGCAACCAGATGGTGTGAGGTTCAATTTAGCCAATAGAATGTAGCTTTAACCCTGTATAAACTGTGTGCAGTGTGTAATAAATGGCATTCGCTTGATCACACTGGTCTGTGTGTGGTGTCCTTTTTCCTCCACGTTATTTATTGTTTACTTTAGTGACTAAGATCAAGCCCTGGGCCTGGGGAGGAGCTGCTCTGCATCCTCCCTCTGTGCTTCTGCAGGGCTGAGGTGGGATTGTCAAAAGCAGGTTGGAAAAGAAAGTTAAAAAGGTTGCAAACTCAAGCACAAAATTAATTTGCTTGAACTTACTGCTGTAAATTTAAAACCTTGAAGTGACACCATGTCACTCCACAGAACAAAAAGTCACCTGTACTGAGCAGGAACTCAGCAAATTCTGTGTCAACAGCTCCAATTTCTTCTGAATTTTTGGGTCTACCTTTTCCATAGGTTTGCAACACAGAGCAGGGTCACCTAAACTGGCTACAGAGAAAGAAGCAAGGCCAGTTCAACTGTAAAGTGTTCTCTGCAAGCCATTTTTCTGTTTGTTGCTGCCTCCAGCCTTAAGGCAAACAGCTCAAAGGATGTTAATACTCTTAAAATAAGAATTATCTCAGAGCAAACTGTACCATTTACTTCTAATTGTGTGATGGCAAAGGCAACAGGTGTATTCAATGAATGAGTAAAAGTTAATTTTTAGTTTTAATATAAGAGTCAGATATAAAGAAGTTCAAATTCTTACCACAGCAGCAATTTCTGCTCCAGTTTTGTGGTTTAAAGCAGCAAGTACTACAGAGGCAATGAAAAAGAAGAAAGTGCTGAGTCCAGTGTTGACCAGATCCTAAAAAGATAAATTCATTAGCATTATTAAAGGATAATTCTTTGCTCCTTTTCTCACAAGTGATGACACAGAAGGTTAGAACAAGAACTGCAGCAACACTTCCCCACATTCTACATATTTGTTCCCATGCACAAAAGAGGGTCAAGATCACTGCCCAGGATGGGCAGGCATGCTCTGGGCTGGGAGCTGAGCACAGAGAGCAGCCCTGGCTGGGAGCTGAGCACAGAGAGCAGCCCTGGCTGGGAGCTGAGCACAGAGCAGGCCCTGCACACAGAGCAGCAGCTCCTGCACACAGAGCAGCAGCTCCTGCACACAGAGCAGCAGCCCCTGCACACAGAGCAGC
>VWZD01011476.1:52113-80132 GCA_013396695.1 Sakesphorus luctuosus
CAGAAGCCCCTGCACACAGAGCAGCTCTGCAGCCCCTGCACACATCCCCTGCCCTCCTGGGCTCAGCACAGCAGGACTGGCAGCACACAGAGGGACTGAAGCTGCTCTGCCTGGGCTGACACTGCAGTAACCTGAGTACCAAACTCAGCACTCCAGGAACCCCTCAGTGTCTCTCATATCAGCACTCAGGAGCTCTGCTACAAACTCTTTGAGGTCTTCACTGTCTAAAACTGCACATCCTGTGTCATTCCTATGAGTAACAGCTGCCTGGACTGTAACAACACTCAGGTTTTTACCTATTTATTGCATGAAACTGATGTTTCAAGCAGACATTTCAGAACATATGCACAACAACACGTTCAGGAAACTCCTGCTTTGCTCCCAGCAGAGAACAGCGACTTGCCACACACAGTTCAGTGACACACATGCTGCACATGTCACTGGCTGTGCCTGTGCTGCCATGCCCTCCTTACAGCAGGGGCAGGAACAGGATTCTGCATGGCAGCTCTTGCAACAACAATCATTACAGCAACACAAAACTGCCTGGTCAGACTTGAGCAAAATATACCAAGGGTTTAAAATACTAAAAGCAACAAAGTGGAGATTCATTAAGGAATGTTCAGTGTGTTACTCAGGGCACCTTTCAGAGTTTAAAACACTTGACCTGCATGGACACTGCACTGTCTGCACACCACAACTAAGTCAGGGAATACCATTCCCAAACCATGGGAACTGAGCACCAGGGACGTCAGGGTGGAGGAACCAGGGAATGGCAGCTCAGCACAAACATCCTGGAGCAACATGGAATCACTGAGAAGGGAATACTGTGAGAGCCAAAAGGGATGGGAAGAAAACCTGGACACAAGATTGCTGTGCAACTTCCAGGCTTGAATTAAAGGAAAAAACCCAAACACACAACAAAACCACACTGAATATGCCAACCCCAACCATGAAAGAAAAAAAATCTCATTAATCAGAATCCAAGGACAAATTGTTCTACTTGACTCCCTTCTCCCACATGCAAGGCAGGCTCACTTCCTGATCCTGCTCCTTCACTCAGGGGTGTTTTTTTAACAATTTTAGAAGTCAAGCTTAGAAAACCGAAGGCATAAATCTAAACTTCCTCCCTGGGTCTGAATCCCATGACTGTGTTCCAGTTACATGGCACAAGACTTTGAAGAGACCAATGTCATCCAGCCACCCCAAACATCTGTTCCCCCAGCCATGAGTAGATAATGCTTTAGAGAGGAACTGCAAACCCTGGAAGTTCCTGGCACTGTGTCATTCACAGAGCAGAGTGTCTGGGGGAATGGCTCAGCAGGAGCTGGTTATCCACAGCACTTTGGGCTGTGGGGGGTATCCCTGGGGCTGCTCCTCACCTAGAGGGGGAATTCCACAAGGAATCAGAGGCTTCCACTGCTAATTGCTATTCCCACTCACAGGGACAGATGTCACGAGCCCACGGAAGACCCAAAATGCCTTAGCAAATAGTAAAGGAACAAAAGCAAAGTGTGGGACTCAGAAGCTCCAGCCACCTCCCTCCCCCTGCTGAAGCTTACTGAGAGAGATGTTATCTAGTACCTAAGCAAACCAAACTGGAATTTATTAATTAGTTACTGCAGTTTTAATTGTATCCCTCCTTGCTTTGCAGGGATAAAGCCTGTTTATAACTAGATGTATTAGCAAACAAATGGCACTGCACCATTCCCCAGTGAGTTTACAGCTCTGAGGGTGTCTGTGCAGCTGCCAACAAGAGCTGTGGTTCTCAGCTGCACAAACCTCTCTGCCACCATACATGGCAACAGATCCAGACACAACAGCATTTAACATTTCCATCACAGCTCTGTGTTTCTCACCAAGAATTCTGAAACTAAATACTGAGGGGAGGGCAGCTGTGCTCCCAGATAATTAAAAAAAATTAATCAGTTCAACTCAAGATTAAGTTGTGCATTTTACAGCCAGAGTACATCTGGCATCTGCAGGAAGGACCAAGAGAACAGAGACAAAATCCTAGAAGAAATCCCCCAGAACTTGGTCATTGCAGGAGGCAAACACCTTGAGATGTGTTGCCATCACCAAAAGGGGAGAAAATGCACCTGCACACTCCTCTGGACATGGCCATGATGGGTGTTCAGTGGCAACCCCACCTGTGCAAGGGACACGGGAGTGCTGCTCCCTCCTCCAGGACCCACAGCTCCAAAAGGGTGTCCAAAAATGGCACAGGGCACAGAGAAAAGCCACAGAACCCATTTGAAAGGAGGAGAAAATTTCTCACAGTATGAATCAGAAGAACCTGAACTGCTTGGAATATTAAAAAGATTGAGCTGTGTACATGAAGAACCCAGTGTTCAAATAACCAAAAAATATGAGCTATTTTAAAAGCTGGACATCAAACAGCACCACAAAATGAACAGCATGACACAATTAAGAGCTGCAGAAATCATGTTCAACATGAAGTGAGTTTCACTTGTAAGGGAGTTACCCATGAGAAAAAGCAGCCAAAGATGTGCTTAATACTCCACCTTTTCACTCCTTTTAATCCAGATGGTGCTTTCTCAGACACACATTTGGTGCTTCCTTAGTCTGGTGCCTACAGACCCAGGGGGTGACACACCCCACTGTCTGTGATTCATGGGTCAGATGTGCCTGTTCATTAACCCTGATGAGCTCAGACTTTTGGGGCTGTCACCCTGATCCCCTTTCTAAGCACAAGGAGATGACCAGGCCCACCCACAGCCCAACACACACCATCACCTATTTCCATGCTACCAACTGGCCTGAAGGCTTTTTCAGAAGTCTGAGATACTGCACAATATAAAATATATAAAATTAAATATTGACTATAAAATTCAGAACATAAAAATTCTTTTTCTAATGTACTTTAATATAAGTACATTAGAAACTTGTCACCATCACCGCATTGTATTTTATTTTACCTTTTATAAAGAATAAAGTTTGTCCTTACAAAGAATTCAACCATTCAATCTAAAGAACTGATTCTATCTTGAGGCTCCAATTTATTCATCTCTGCAATTCCATTTTTCCTGTTTAGGGCAAACCTTTTTAATGCAATTAACAATTGATTCACATTTGTACAATAAGGCTGGTCTCTTAAAAAGCTAAAACTAATATGATCTTTTGTATCCACAGATCAGACTGTTCAGAGCTTAAGGAGCAATGACAAGAGGAACTGTCACACAGACATATAATGGTACCAACACAGATGCAAATGCCAGTGGAGCTTTTTAATCTGGAATTTGAGCAGAGAGATAAGAAAAAAACCAAACCCCCAATGGTTTTGGACAAAGTCAGAGCAGAAATAAAAGAAAATGAACTACAGCAAGAGTTCAAGAAGCAAAGGACACTCCCTAAAATAATGTAGCTTTTTTCCACGTAAGAGAAAATGAATAATCATGACAATAAGAAGAATAAACTAATTGAAAAAAGATGAGCTGCTTCAAATCTGGCCATGATGTAGCTGAAGTTCTTGCTGTTATATTTATAGACAAAGTAAAACCACATCACAGGGGTAGAAGAATTTCTGCTGCAATCACAGCAGCCTCATGAGACAGGATGCTGTGCCACAAAGCACTGCAGAGCTGCCATCCACAGCAGAACCAAACCTGGGAGCTGAACCAGGGCCACTGCAGCTGCTGCTCCTTCTGCTTTCCAGAATGCTCTGAGGGAACAGCTCATTGCTGGGCACTGCTGGGCACTGGCTAGGCACTGCTGGGCACCTCCTGGGCATTGCTGGGCACTGCTGGGCACTGCTGGGCACCTCCTGGGCACCTCCTGGGCACTTCCTGGGCATTGCTGGGCACTTCCTGGGCATTGCTGGGCACTTGCTGGGCACTGCTGGGCACCTCCTGGGCACTGCTGGGCATTGCAAGTCACAGAAACAACGAGGCTGGAGAGGCCTTCGAGCTCGTCAAGTCCGGTCTGTCATTCCATTCACTCACCAGGTTCCTGCTGGCCCAAAGCTGGGGATCCAAGGCCACATTTCTGGTGTCTGTCCCACTCAGAAGGAGCACAAGGCAGAGGAGATGTCAGAGCTTGGGGGTGAAGATGGGCTTATGCCAAGATAAGCATTTTATGCTAAAAACGGGGATGTTTTTGTTCTGCTGATTCTGCTGTAAAGATGGGAAACTCCATTCTATGATCCCATGATCATCCTACACTCTCATTTCGAGGGGTCTGGGCAGCTTTGGGTCCTGGATTGATGAGGATGGAAAAGGGGAATTGGAGCTAAGAATTTACCAGACCTGAAAAGTCCCATTAAGGGACTCCTGAAAGCTGCAAATCACCTGAGCTGTGAAAGCTCCTGCTCAGCCTTCCAGGCTGGTGCTGCACCAGGAGCTGCCCCTGGAGCTCAGGGGCTCCAGGAACACCCACATCCTCTACCCACACCTCTCCATGGCCTCACACATGCAAACTTTTAAGAAACATTCAATCATAATTCATGCTCTGCCTTTTTATTCTGTATTTCATGGTGGAATAACCGACCAACTCCATTTAAAAGGCAGGGAGTGCCATATTGCAACTGCAACTTGTAGAAACAAAACCATGACATGTAAAGTGGTGGTTGCTTTTGCCATGTGCTTTCTGAAATCCAGAAGTCGACATTTAGGTGGGGTTTAAAGCAGCTAAATGAATGTAACCTGGAAAAGAAGCCTGCACATTTCCACAGCCACAGGAGGTGTCCGGGTTCTCTTCCACAGGACAGCTCAGAGCAACATTTCCTTTCAGTTCTGTTTGGTGGTTTGTTTTTCAGTTGGCAGAGGAAGGAAGGGGGAGTGTGGTTATTCTTTTGTACAATGCCCCTAATTTTCCCTCCAACCACTACTTTCCTTGCAAGGTTTGGGAACTTCTTCAACCTGATGGCTTCATATACAAGGGGGGTCACAAACGACCAGTCAGTCCTCTCAAACAAGCACCTCTGGTCAAACTCTCATCATTTTGCTCTGTAATCACATTATTAAACACTTTTTGAGCATTTTGCAACATAATTAAAAACACAAACATGGTTCCTCAAGAATAATAAATCCTAGGTAGAACAAACAAAATGAACAGTATGAGCATGAGTTGCCATCTCTTCTTTTCATATCTCAGCTTCCAGGGAGCCTCAGAAACACAGACACACATGGGCAGTGCTCCCCAGGAGAGTCCATGGCCAGGAACTCCCAGAACATGCCAGGGCTGGGTGCCTGGGAAGATGCTCCTGCTCAGCAGCCTCGATCCTGCTGGAAATCAGTCCTGCTCCCTAAGCATGTAAAACACTGAATTAACCCAAAAACCTTACTCAGCTCTCCAAAAGCTCAGAACAAGCTGCAATTGTGAAGAAATGGAAGAGGTGGCCTCAAAACCAGCATTTATATGATTTTATTCTTATTTCTGGTTTTGGAGTGCAGGCTCTGTCAGGTGCAGTAACTCTGCTATAAATGACAAAAACCATTCCTGAGTGAATGCTCCTACAATCCCCACTTCATTGTGGTTGCTTGAGCATCACCTCCCTCTCTCCCTCTCAGCTCCTCACTCCTTCCCTGAATGTTTTTCCAAAACACAGCCCTGCACATGGACAGGACCAGCAGCTGTTGTCACAGATCACACTTGCAGTAACTACAAAAACATGTCATATTTCTTGTATTTAAAGCCTGAGTTTGCATTTATTGCAGAATAATGTATCATTTACACCACACTGCACCAAATGAGAGCAGTCCATAAAAAGCATTAACCCAGAGGAAATTAATTCTGACAATTCTTTTCCTTTATAAAATAGTGATGTTTATCCTTAGCAGGTATTGCTGTTCTGACAGCAGTAAACATAAAGGATGACTGACTTAATTTTTCATTCAACAACTAAGCAAGCCAAAGGAAAGCAAGACTTTTTCAAAACAGAAGGGGAAAAAATAAATCTAAAAAAAAATCAAAATCAGGATAGTCCTTGTGAAGGCCTTTGAACTACAGCTTTGTAGTGACACTCCTCAGAGCCAAGGCTGGCAGGAGACAGACTGACCCTGTGGCCCCACGTGGCATCCTCTGCCAGCTCCTCCCAGAGTCAGCTCCCTGCACTGAACCTCTCCCTGCTGCAGCAGCTGAGGGACACAGAGCCCTGCAGAGGGGATGGAACCAGTGCTCAGGCAGCACAAAACACAAGGGCTGAGCTGTGTGTTCCCAAACACACACCTGGGGCCCTGTGCTCCCTCCCTTGGGCCTCCCTCGGCCAAGGCCAGGCTCACAAGCCCAGGGGAACCCTCATTTTGGTCTGTGCCTCACTCTGGAGGCTGCTCCAGCCTGACACACTCTGCACTCACACCAAATGCACTCCCAGAGCTCCAGTGAGTGCTTCAAAAAAAGAAAAATTTAAAAAATGAAATCAGTGGTCAAAAATGTCCTGGAAGGGTTTTTTCCCTACACAGAGACATGAACAGCTCCTTCCACTGGCTGGTCCTGCAGGGCCAGCTCGTGCACACAGCCTGGCTGCCACATCTCCAGCTCTCCTGCAGAATGGGATTTCGGGAAAAAGGATCATTTAGCCAAACCCAAAATGATATCAAACACTCAGTTATGAGTTCATGATGGAAGAACTGGTTAAGCAGGAGCCTCTGCTGTGCTGTGCCCTCCATTCCCTTGCTTGTCTCCCTGCAGAAAAGGCTCCCTTTGAGCTGGAGGCAGAAAGGAAGTGGAAATTTCCACTGACAGGTTCCCCAGCTTTTGCATTTTTGCATAATGTTGATAGTGCTGCACCACAGACAGTGACTGTTCTTTCATCTGCAGGAACAAAGCAGCCTCCTCCCCACAGCCCAGCAAGGCTCTCTCTGCCCAGGTTTCTTGCCTGTTTGCTCCAGGAAAATAGGAAAATCACAGGCAAGTCTCTAATCAGGATCAAAACAAATCTCTTTTTCCCAAATGGCTAAAAGTATGTATTTTAAAACATTTAACAAATGTGCATATCTGTTAGAGGATCATACACAGACCTACATGTTCATTCCAGCAATGGACATCAGACAATGTCCACAAGGCGTTAGAAAGAATTCTAATTTTAATAAACTTTTCAAGGAAAGACTCCTGTGTTGGGCAGTAGCAGTTGAAGGCAGGTGCTTTCTGATATGCAGGATCATTTGAAAGCAAATGGTTTCAAATGGTTCCTGGAAGAAGTGCTGTTTTTAAAGAACTACTTCTTCCTAAATGCCAGACTGTTTAATTCCTTCAAGCACTGGAACAGCCTCTTCTCACACAGCTTCTAAAAGCAACATTTGAGGCTTTTCATAAGGGAAATATGCATTAGAAAGTCATACATATTTTTAAAAGCATGTATGTTGAGGAATTTATACATAGGCAGGAGTGAATTCCTCCTACAGCATCCAGGGGGCCAAAGGCCTGTTCAGAAAGCAACTCCTGTGGTAACTGTGCCATATACAGAGGCTGCAAACAAATAAAAATAACCAGAAATGGATAAAAAACCACAGAAAGTAATGAACATTGAAAGAGGCAAATAATGTACAAATATACATCTACATTGTAAAGACTAAAATGTCAAAATAAGCAAAACCAAAAAAAAATCAGCCCAAACCCTACATTCTTAACTTCCCTCCTGCCTTGGCCCCAGTGATGCCCCCCATGTCTGAGCAGCCCCTCTGGGCTCTCACTGCCCCTGCCCCAGCAGGGCCCAGCACTGCCCAGGGAGGACATTCCCTCCCTGCTGCCTCAGAGCAGCCCTGGCACACCAGGGACTGAGACCCAGGGAGGGACACCACGAGGAAGATGCTCTCCTCTGGTCCTGGAACACACAAGCTTCCAGTTCCCTTCCCACTGCTGCTGCATGTGGTACCATGATGGAAGCTGCATTTCATCTTCAGCACTCAATAAAAGACTGAGACTTGCAAGATGATGACAATTTCCTCTCCATGGATCTGGGAACAGGAATGCAAAGGCATTTGTAGTGTCTCCACGTGCCCTTTGGCCTGAACTCTGACCATGTCATGTTGTTCCACACTGTTTAGGCAGAGTGTGACCATTGCCCAAAACCCTAAACACCTCTTTAAAGCAAAACGAAAAACAAAACCAATGAACCAAACAAAAAAACATCACCAAAAATCCACATCCCAACTGGCTGGATTTCTAAGCCCTCCTCCCAGAGTGCTGTGCAGAGACAAGGAACTGCCTCAAGGTGACACCTCCTGTCCCTCGAACACCTTAGGAGGTCAGAGTGGCTGGAAGTACCCCCCAGTCACACACAGGACCCTCCTGCAGCCTCAGAGGGGCAGGCACAGAGCTGCCCTTGGGCTGCTGCACTCCCCTGTGTCCCACTGGTGCCAGGTGGTGTGGAGGGCAGTGACTGTGCCGCAGGCACAAACACAGAACCAGGGTGTGAGAAGGGACTGACCATCCAGACCCAGAGCAAGGACAGCACTCACATCACTCCTGGGGACACTGAAAGGTCTTGGCCAGACCTCCTTTGCGCAGAAGCCACATCTAATACTCCCAGTGGAACCACCTGCATCCCACCAGCAAAACCATCGTGTGTTTTGTGTGACACTGTGGCACTTACACTCCTGATGCTCTGCTGCATCCCAGCAGCAGGTGCAGAACTGTGTGCCACAAGCAGGGGCCCTGCAGCTGCTGTTGGGCTGCCGTGGTGCTCAGGACACACCCAGGGTGCCAACAGAAACACAGACCCCTTCTCCCCTCTGCAAAGGTCTGTGGTGACAGCAGAGGCAGAATGGGAACAAAAGACAACCCAACGTTTCAGAGGTTCCACTGGGTTTGCTTTGCAAGTCCCCTGGGCCTGCCCCACCTACAGTCACCAGTCACAGCTCTCACTGCATTTAATCTGCACAGCAAGCACTCCTAGAAGGAGCTCAGCAAGAGCAAAAGGATCTTCCACGTTCCACTCTCATCTTAGACAAGTCAATTAGGCTTTGAACTAAGCATATTGCAACATTAATAAATTACATTTTAAAAAATGTTTAAAAAATCACATAGAAGCCTAAAAACCTCTGGGACTCCAACAGTATTTATAAAATAACTGTTCCAAAGTAAAACAGAACATTGGCACAACTGTATTATACTGTCCAAAGGAGCTGATATAAATATTGTCCCTGCAGCTGACAGATCCTGTGCTAGAGGGACTTAAGATGTTGATTTTGTGACCTGTGTTTATGCAACCCAATCTAAAGTTTAACTCCTAACACAGCACGAAAACTTGTACCCAAGGAATGTGCCCTGCCAGCAGTTCTGCCCCTCCACTCCTCCATCTGAGAACACAGTGCCAGTCAGTGTTCAACAGTTCTGTGTGGGAGCAATTCAAAGCACCTGATTCTCACAGAGAGCACAGAATTTTCTACACAACTGCCCAACAATTGTATTAATCTGTGTGATAAAATACACATAGCACATTTGTCCCAGTATATAACCCCCCAGGTTAAGAGAGAACAAGAGGATACTGCAAACAGAGCATCTGTCAAAGCCAAATAACCACAGGCTGCATTTGCATCCCCTGCATCCACATGGAGTAACTGCTGCCATTGGCAGGAGGTTTTTCTCCCAAAGAGAAACTACCAAAAGACAATTTTAGTTCTATTTAGTGTAGTTTAATCTTGCTACATTTCAAAGCTCATTTTGCTCTTGCCATTCAAAATAAATACAACTAAAATGCAGACTTTACTCAGCATAGAGAGCACTTGTACACCATCTTAACATGAGGAGGTAAAGTACTGTTGTGGGTTCACATAAGTTTGCAAGCTCAAACCAAGACAAGTACAAAGACCAAACTTGAGCCAGATTTGCAGCTGTTTTTACCAGAGTGAAGTGCAGGAACTTACAGTAAGATTCCAGTTGATCTGTGGTATCCTCGTGTGAAGGTTCAGGCTGAACAGAAGCAGGAGAGCCCCAGTCACCACCAGGGCACTGCAGCTCACGAACTCGAAGAAGTAAAGGCCCTCGCAAGGGGAGCACTCCATGATGGTCTCGATGCAGATGAAGGCAGCCAGAGCCAAAACCTGGCAAGGAAAACAGGGGGGGAAATAAACAGATTTCCACATTTTGAAAGTAGCCACAAGTATTCCTGAAATTTCCATTGGGAACATGATTGGTTTACATTCAGGAATGTGTGATTTCAGTTTGCAACAGGGCACTGTCCAAGGAGCAGAGACAAAAGCAAATTAATGCACAACTTTCTGGATTTGCCTGGTTCAAAAAGCGTATTTTAGCAACATTACAAGGAGTCCAACATCAAAAGCATGAAACCCCTTCAGGCCAAGGGCTCACTACACAAATAACACTTCATTTCACTCTTCACTCATGATATGCTATTCCCAAACCAGAAGATGGAATGCATTTGTCTACTGGGCCAAGCTCAAGCACAATTACATAATATTAATGTCATATGATTGTGAAAGACATTTCAATAAAGACATTGCTGAAAATTCACAACCAATTGAGCTCTAAATCACTTCCAAGCAAAACAGATTCAGGATCTCTCCCAGACTCCAAAATGCCTGCCTTTTTCACATGTCATCATGAGGATGCTGTATGTCATATCATTCCCCTGTACAACAGTGACACAAGGAGCTCATGGATGAAGGAGAACTCCCTGGGCTGCAAACACGACCCTGGCCCTGGGATAATGGTCAGGGACACCCAGGGCAGGGGTGTCTTGGCAGAGCTGGCACAACAGACCCCGACAAGAGGAGGGTTTCACTCACCCTTTAGGATAAAACACTGCACCTCATTGGACTTGAAAAGTCTGCCCAGTGGGCAAAACTAAACTAACTAAAAGTGAAAGCTCAGTCTGAGCTGCCATTGAGAGTCATCCCCAGACCCCACCAGCGCCCACTGAGCTGCCAGAGAGCACAAACCCCACCCAGCCAGGCTGGATCACACCGAGGCCTCCTCAAACACGACTGGCAAGACACAAACACTGCCAGGGGTGGCTTTGGGGTGTTCCTTGGGTTATTTTTAATTTCCCAGGGCAAGCAAGGAAGGCCTTAAGACTGTTTTGCTTCGGTTTTCAGGACAAGCACCCCAACCCACCCACTTGCATTTTTCAGAAAGAATTCTCCTCTTGCTCTGCCACAACATCCTGAGAATGCAGAAGTCACTTCAGACTGAGGGTGAGAAACTGAGGGAGGAGGTTTCCTCAGAGCTAAAAATTCCATAAGTTAAATGTTTTGCGCAAACAAAAGTTTAAAAGATTGATAAAAACCCTAATAAAAATCATATTCTGCTAAATTCTTCTTGGCCAAGGTTCTACACTTCCTTTAGCACTTTTTATGCTTCATCCTTAGTTTGTCTTTGCTCCCTACAACAAAACTAACAAAATTAAGTATTTTTTAAAAAGCTACAAGTTTTGTCACCAACATCAGCAGTAATTCTAATTAAAGCATATCTCTCGTGCTTTGGTTGCCATTTCAGAATACAGTAGCAATTTAAGTTTAAAAATGGATTCAAACAAAGCAAAACTATTTTAATAGCAAACCTCCCACTTGCTGGAAATTCTCCCACAGTTCCCTCGGCACAAGGGACTGCAGAGAGCACACCCCACACTGATTTCTGCCAGCTCACAGAGCAGGGCAAGTCACATCAAACAAACTCTGAGCAGGCACCCAGTGACTGAACAGTGCAGATTTTATCTGTGACACTGAATAGTTTCAGAGAAAAAGAAAGATCATGCAGTGAAATGGAATATTCAGAGAAGGAGAATTAAAGTCAAACTGTAATTTCAGCAATGACACATATACCAAAAACCTCCTGTCCAGAGCACAGCCTGATTTTAAAGCACTGGCCTGGCATGAGGTTCCCTTGGCTGTGGGCACGAGCTCATAACAAAAGATGACACTGAATACAAGTTCTAAAAAAAGGTTTAAAACACAATCTTAGCTGTTCCAAGCAGGACTGATATCATGCATTAATGCTACATACTAGCCAGTAAAACTTTAAGATGTTTCAATATAACAAAGTCTTTATTTTTCTTGCCACTCTTTCTGATCTGACACTTGTTTTATTCTTTTAAAAAAACATTTCTGCAATATTCCCTAGAAATACTGAGGGACAAGCCCAGACAACAGCAGCTCATTTTCTGCAAATTTGAACAGCCCTGATTTGTGCCACCAACACGGGGCTGAGGGAGTCCCATCCCTGGCACAGCAGTTGCTGTTCTGGGCAGCTGCAGCCCGGCCTGTGCATCCCTGGTGTTCTGCTGGAGGAATCCCACCCTGACTCCTCTCCACACCAGACAGCGTTGCCTCCTCAAGCCAACACACCCACCCTGCTGACAGAGCTCAGAGAAGATCAAAGGCTTTCTTGCATCCAGCATTAGAAATCAATTATGCACTGAGGAGGTTCTTGGAGCAATGAACTCCAATAACTGTGATATTTACATATTCCCAAGCTCAGAATTAATGAACTCAGAGCAATTCTGCCTTAAGAGTTCATTTTATTCCTAAGGAAACTATAAAACACACTCACCTGTGACACACCCTCATAAGAGAAGGTGTTGGTTGTGTACCCTTTGGTTTGGCTGAACCCAGCCCAGTTCAAACACAAACACAGATGTGCCAAGTTCAGTAACTGCAGCAACAGCAGGCACAGGCTCTGGGATCCGTGGGCTTGTCCAGCAGGGGCTGGGAGGAAACCTCAGCTGCTTCAGTGCCTGAGGGACACCCAGCCCAGCCCCACAACATGCACAGGCACTGGCTGCCAGTGGGAGAGTTCCCTGGAGTACCCTGGTCCCCCTGGCTGGGCACAGGGCAGGGACAGCTCTGCCACACACACCATTTACTGCTGACACTTTGGGGCTTCCAGTAACATTCCAACTAAATGTGCTGCCACTTCGCTTGCAATAAAAACACACCTCACTCCTCTCTCAGACTACCCAGCCAGCCAGTGCTACAGGTTAACATCTTTCTGTTACCAGCCCATTAAGGTTCTCACAGCAAAGCTATGACAAAAAAAGGAAATCCAAATTAACCACTACACCAGAAAAAGGTGCCCTCCCACAGAAACATCCCTGCCTCTGATCACAAGGAAAATCTCAGTCCTCAATACAAAGTACTTTCTCTTTGAAACATCAGGATAATCTTGTTCTCCCACACTTTATAAACTTTCCAACATTCCAATTAACTACAAGTAATATGAATCTGCATAAAAACACACCAGTTCCACTGTCACTGGCCATTCCCCCAGAGACAAACCTAATTCTGCTTTTAATAAAAAAGCAAACTACTCTGAACATATAAAATGAAAGTGAAGTACCTTGGGGTTGATTCTGCAAAGCCCTGACTTACTCAGAGAGCTGCAACACTTGCAGGAGTTGGGTAAATGTGCAACGTGAGCCAAAGCAGCTCGTCAAGGGCTGCGGCTCATCCACTGATCGGGTTCATCAAACCAAACAAAACAAAAGAATGTGTTAACATTTGTTGTCTCTGCAGTTGTAAATCTATGAAACAAGTCATTTATGAGACAGGGTGCATCAATGAGGCAGTGAATTAGCACAGCTCTGGCACCCAGAGCATCCCTTACGCCCCAGTGCCCCCCAGTGTCCCCATGTCCCAGTGTCCCCGTGTCCCAGTGCCTCCCAGTGTCCCAGTGTCCCCATGTCCCAGTGTCCCCCAATGTCCCCGTGTCCCAGTGCCCCCCAGTGTCCCAGTGCCCCCCAGTGTCCCAGTGCCCCCCAGTGTCCCCGTGTGCCAGTGCCCCCCAGTGTCCCAGAGTGCCCCCGTGACCCCCAGTGTCCCAGAGCCCCCCAGTGCAGCCACACCAGGGCTCGGGCTCAGCTCCCCCTCCCCACCTGCAGGGGCTCCAGGGCAGGTTTAGTGCTCATTTTCTCCTGTTCCCCCGCAGAGCTCTGTGACTACAATGGAAACACCTTTCTCACCTGTGTTTGCCCCCACTGCCTGCCTGACCACCCACCCCTGCATGGCCTCACCTACACACAGCTCACATCTCACCAAGGCTCAGAGAACTAACAAGTCACTTCTCCAGAACTTCCTCCACTCTTCCCTCTGCCACACACACCCCCAGGGTCAAACTGGTGCCCTGCCACACCCTGCTGGTGACACACGGGCTCCAGGGGAGAGGGAGGGCAGAGCGAGGGGCTGCTGCCCACCCAGGGGGGCACTGGGGCACGAAGGTGCAGAGAGGGAACCCTGCCCTGCCCAGCTGCCAAAGCCTTGCTCTGGCTTTGCAACACTCAGGAAACCAGGACACAGGATCCTGCCCCAGCCTCCCACAACTCCAGTTCCAACACCAGCTGAAAAAAACAGAAAACCAAAGCAACTGCCTCCTGTCGGAGCACAGGGCTCAGCCAACAAAATGCTGACACTTGTCCAAGGCAGCACAACTCCCCCACTTTCCAATCACTCATCTTTTCATAGTTCAAGGTGATGAGATTTGACAAGTTTTTCCACAAGCAGAAGTTTCAAGGTTGGTTTACCAAGGAAAATGAGAAGCTGAATGTGGTGGAGATCTCCTCTTACATGGATTGCTGCTCTCCCCCCAGATAACACAGCTACAGCTTTTTGGGGCAAGGCCAGAGGGAAAGTTTCCTCTGGTGGATGAAACAAACCTTTTCATCAGTTTTTCTCTGCACTGAGTACTCTGGAGAGTTTCCTATTCCACAATAATTGTCCCAACACCTTAAGATTTGTGGAACACGCTTTTATTACTGGTTTTGTGTTTTTTAACAGTTGCTTCCACTCTTCTTGAAGCAACTACAGTGGATCTTGCATTAAAACACGATTTTGTCCCCATGGAAACATGTGCTTACTGCCCTGGGTGCTCAGGTGCACACAGAGGCATCCTGGGCTCCCTGCAGAGTCACCTTCTAGAACAGAGATGCAAGAGCCTGGTCCCCAAAGCAGGACCAAGAAGACTGAGGTGAGCTGAGGGTAAGCTGAGCAGAGGGTGGGTGTGCCCAGGTGTGTGCAGTGCAGCCCCAGCTGTGCCACAGCAAAGCCCCTGCCCACCGTGCCCACCTCCCACCGCCACAGAACAACAGACAGGAGGGAAAACCTCCAAGCAGAGGATTGAGGATGAGGAGTACTCCGCAATAACGACTTTCTGTGCTTTTAGCCCTGAATAAACTGGCAAACTCTCTCCCAGAGTTGTTGTTTGGGATGTTTAGCACTGCCAGGGTAACTCAGGTACAGTGCAAGGTCTGGCTCTGAGCCCCCAGTGCTGCTCATTCCCAGGGAAGGGGAGGAACAGACCCCAGTCTGGGGCCATGGAATTCCTGAAGGAGCCTCTGCACTGGCTCCAGTGTCCTCCCAGTGAGCCACATCAGCCTCCCACCACTGCTGTATATCCATCTCAGCTTTCCTGCAAACTCCCCTGGAGAAGGGCCCTTAATGAAGAAATCATCTGCCTCGGGGCTATGCAAATGGCTCATATTTACAGCACTCTCTTGGCAAGGCAGGCACAGCAGACAGAAAACACTGCATTTCCCCAAAGCAGCAAATGTGCTGTGACAGGCACCAACGCTGAAAAGGAGCTTTCAGGAGGCTGCTAACGGTGTGTTTTTCCTGTCAGAGCATGTTGTGTTATATTTTTGAAGAAAATAATCAAACAACTTTGCACCAAAAATAAAAAAGACACTTCTGCAATGAAAACCAAGTAAAAAATGAGCTTTCCTGTTTATCTAAAGCATTACCACAGAAAGCCTTATTGTGTGGTTAAATGACATAATTAGGCATGATTTCCAAAACCCCACAAAACGGTCAGCATTTTTTCTGCCTGAAAAATACCCACAGAATTTTAGGAAGAATGTCACACTACCAAGACATTTTTACATCCAGACTGTTTAAATTAATGGCACAGCACAACACACACGCAGAAAATACAGAAGAAATACATTGCTTTTACACCACTTTAAGTATCTGAAGACAGTGAGCTTTCTTGAACTAAAATTTGGATTTATTGCTCTCATTTACTTGGCCCAGCAGTCCCAACATTATGCCTGAAACCGAGTGGGTCTCATTCCTTGCAAAGCACATGCATTCCCACATCCAAACCAGCTGGCCCAGACAGGAATATCTGGGATCACACGGCCCAAGCCCAGGCTGCTCCTCCAGCAGGAAACCAGCCTTTACCCAAGCAGAAGGGCTGATTTCCAGCCTGCTCCCGGTCTGCATCCTCAGGACTAAATGAAATGTGTTGTTGACTCTGGTAACAAGGCTGCAAGGAGCCCTAAATCACAAAGGAGCATTACACTTTTCTTACAAGACAGAAAGTTCAGGGAAACAATGCTCCCCAGAGAGGGCAGGCACCGTCCGTGATCAGCACCCCGGATACACCAGTGTCCTCCAATGGCACGAATACAACGCCAAACAAACCCAGGGAAATTCAGCCAGGCCTCCCAACCCAGCCCTGGTCTCGGTTTGGTGGTGAGGCCAGAACAGCACAGAGGTGGAATTCCAGGTCTCCTCACCCCTCCAGTCTCACAGGGAGCTGCAGAGTTTGCCCTGGCTCTGGGTTGGCTTTGGGCTGGAACGTGGCAAGACCAGCACATTAAATGCTGTGCCAGCTTGGCTAACTCAGCTGAGCTCCAGCTGCCTCCTGCAGTTTTCTACAATCCTTGAAAGACTCAGCTACTGCTACTTCCCCTTCTCCATGTGGGCAGAAGACCAACTCTAAATACAGAACACAGCACTGAGCCCAGACACATTTTGGGGGTGTATCAGGAGAAAGGGTCAGGTCTAAGAATGAGGGGAATCAACACTCAGAGCTCACAGGGGAACGACAGTTGTTTTGAGACATTAAGGAAACCAAAACTAACACTTACTCCAAAAACCAAAATAATTAGCTGGACTGAACTGAAGTGAACAGAAGAGATTCTCAACTGGCTGAAAAGGAAATGCATCAATTTTAAAACTGAGCTTAATTACAGAATCCAGAGCAAAAAAAGCCAGACAGAAGTGGTGACTTATTTCCTGCCAACTCTGCACTAGCACAGGGTTTCACTTACTGCTTGGACACACTGACACAACAAACATTCTTATCTGCTAGATAGATGTAAGAGCAATTCCACTTCAAATCTCATTAAACACATAGAAGGTTTTTACAGAAAAACAGGGTTCTTCCTAAGGAGAAAAAAAAAACCAAACAAAATCCAAGCAAACTCTCACTGATTTATATGCATTTCAGTTTTTAGCCAACAAGCAGATGACCAAAGAACCACAGAACAGAATCTGAAGCCAAGGCACACTGCAAGGAGGAATTTGGTTTGGACACATGACATTTCCTCTCAGAATCCTGAATGAGATTCAAACATATCTTCCATATTAGACAAAAGAAGAATGCCACATGCCCCCTGTCCCACAAACAAAACCCCACCAACAGTTTGTAGCAAGCCCATCCTACAGGAAGGCTCATCTGAAGACCATACAGAGCCACACTTTACACAAAGGCAAGCAAAACATGCACAACAAACCTGGTTTCTCCCACTGACCTTCTCCACAGGAACCTGTGCCTCCATCCCCAGAAACTACAACTCATGGGTAGCAAAAATCAAAATCCTTCCATAAGCAGCAGGTTCTTCCAGACACTAATGAACAAAACCCCAACATGCAGCATCCCACATTTCTAACTTTCCCATTCATATGCTGCATTAATCACTTCATTCCCAAGCAACCAGGAAATGAAGAACTCACAAATGGAAAGGTTTATTCTGTATGTACAGGACACTGAGTTGTGCCAATGGCTACAGTGAGTGGCCATCAAACAGAACACTCTGGGAGGCAGGTGGTTCTTCCCTCCCTGTTCAGCACACCCTGATATTTGAAGCTCAGCTTTCCCATCCCTTGTCTCACACTGATTCTGCAGGCACAGCCCTCCCTAATCCCCAAACCCCACAGCTCCTGTGCCTGATGGCGCTGCCTGTGGAGACGCAGCAGGTTCCTCAGGGCAGCAGCTCCCACAGGGCGCACAGTGAGCACGGGGAGTGCTCTGCTGTGCTGGGACAAACCACAGTGCACAGAACACAGGTAAGACATCCCAGCCAAGTTTCTTCAACTCCAATTCTATCACAATCAGATTAGCATTTGCAGATTGTGTTCTCAGACAAGATAGGTAAAAATAGGGGGAAAATCCATCATGATTTGGTGCTGCACTGAAAATAATTTTGTGTACATTTGGTCCTCTGCATCTCCCTCAGCCATGGCCAGTACAAGCCATGGGGGCAGAAGGGAGAATAAAACACTTTGCCATGAGTCCCCTCTGCTGCCAGCCCAGCACACCAGGAACACAGAGTAAAAACTGACTGCAGGTAACAACATGGGGAATAAAGCTAATTAAGGTCATTCTTGTTACTCTTACAGACTGATCTAACAGGTAGTGTCAGCGAAGGCACTGGAGTCAGCAGGTCTGTATCAGCATCTGGGAGCTGGTTGGTAACTGCTGTGTGGGGTCTCACATCCAGGAGGTGCCTCTCATACAACACCCAACCGTCCATCCTCACCCTCCCAGCAAGCATCAAGTGTCCTCTGCAGTTCATTTCCTGCCATCTTCTAGTAAATCAAGTTGTAAGAACTCATAACCCATCATACCTTTGCTATTTAATCAAAAGGGGTACATACAGTTACTCTATTTCTGCCTTGAGGCTGCACACACATGTTCTGTGTGACACACACGTGCTCTCTGCTGGAACACCCCAAGTCACTGAGAGTGTGTTTGTGTGATTCTTAAAGTAAAAAAAAATGCTATTGCTTCATTCATGAGAATTCTCTACTCAGCTCTTAAAAGAGGAGAAGAATCAACACTTTGGATCTGGCTTCGTGTTCCCATTCATGTTCACAGCCAGAAACAATGTTACAACACAGCACTGAAAATCTGGTAACAAACAGTCAGATAAATTAATCACTGTATTAGTTTTAGGAAGTAGAGGTGTACTCATACAAATATTTGATCTGCACAGCCTCCTCTAGTTAAAAAAACCTGTTTGGCTCATTTAAAAACTAAAAGCTGTATTTTAACACTATCAGAATCAGCCTGTATCCTTTAAAACCCCATTCAATCTCAATTATGAGTAAACATCAAACATCCCACAAATACTAAAACAAGAAAGGAATTTTAATGAGAAAACAATCCAGAACTTAAAGTAGTCCAAGGAATCCGCTCAAGTTTTTTGGGTTTTTGTTGGAAGGAAATGGTGCAAAATGTCCTTGCAATCCCAGGATTGCAATCCCAAGGCCCCCTTGGATGCCAGGCCTTAAAAGGCAAAAAGAGTCTGGACATGCTGGTGAAACAGCACATTGAAACCAGAGATGCAGGGCAGGCCCTGCAGGGGCCGTGCCAGCTGTGCCGGGACTGCAGCACTGCAGCCCTGTGTGCTCTGCCCAGAGGGGACACGGCAGGGACCAACACCAGGGAAAGGAGCCCACAAACCTCCCTGCAAATCCACCCCTCGGGGCTTGGCAATCCAGAGCAGCTCTGCCTGCAGCACCACACCAGGCACAGGGGCTGGGAAACGCTGGGAACAGCACAGGGGGCTCTGCCCGCACCTCCCCAGCACTGCCCACTGCACAGCCCCGAACTGCGGGATGGGGCACCCGAGGGCTCTGGATACAGCCCCGAACTGCGGGATGGGGTACCCAAGGGCTCTGGATACAGCCCCGAACTGTGGGATGGGGCATCCCAGGGGCTCTGGATACAGCCCTGAACTGTGGGATGGGGCATCCCAGGGGCTCTGGATACAGCCCCAGGAACTGTGGGATGGGGCATCCCAGGGGCTCTGGATACAGCCCCAGGAACTGTGGGATGGGGCATCCCAGGGGCTCTGGATACAGCCCCAGGAACTGTGGGATGGGGCATCCCAGGGGCTCTGGATACAGCCCCAGGAACTGTGGGATGGGGCATCCCAGGGGCTCTGGATACAGCCCCAGGAACTGTGGGATGGGGCATCCCAGGGGCTCTGGATACAGCCCCAGGAACTGTGGGATGGGGCATCCCAGGGGCTCTGGATACAGCCCCAGGAACTGTGGGATGGGGCATCCCAGGGGCTCTGGATACAGCCCCAGGAACTGTGGGATGGGGCATCCCAGGGGCTCTNTGCGGGATGGGGCACCCGAGGGCTCTGGATACAGGCCCGAACTGCGGGATGGGGCACCCGAGGGCTCTGGATACAGCCCCGAACTGCGGGATGGGGCATCCGAGGGCTCTGGATACAGCCCCAGGAACCGCGGGATGGGGCACCCGAGGGCTCTGGATACAGCCAGGAATTGTGGGATGGGGTACCCAAGGGCTCTGGATACAGCCAGAACTGTGGGATGGGGTACCCAAGGGCTTTGGATACAGCCCCAGGAACTGTGCGATGGAGCACCCCACAGGCTCTGGATACAGTCCCAGGAATTGCTGGATGGCACCTTTTCCAAAATAACTTAAAAATGTTACTAAGCCAGAACGTCACACAAACTTTAAGTATCACGATGCTTAATGAAAGGCTTCATCTGCATTAGATAAAAAGTTTCTAAACGCAACAATGACTTTTAGAAGAGCATGCGATTGAACAACTACATTTATTCCTAATATTCAAGAGGCATGAAAATAATTCCCTAAGACAGAATTACTCCAGGTTATGAAAGACTTGCAGAGCTTCAGCATTTCATAACATTCACAACCACACTCCCTGCCTTCTTGCATGAGCATTTCGGTTTAAAAATGTACAAAAGTCCAGAAAATTCCTAATATGGAAATGGTTGTAGTGGATTCATAAAGTGATTTGGAAAACCCCCGCCAGACCTGTTCTGACAGTGCTGCATCCCTGGCACATTCCCAGCAGTGAGAACAGCCCCGTCTGGCCTCAGTGCTGCCCCAGCACCACCATGTGCAGCTCCAGGCACAGCCCAGGGATGGGTGAGGGGCTCTCACTGCTCTGCAAGGAGGGACAGTCACAGACAGGACCAGCCCACCTGCACCCTGAACACTCTGAGAATGTACAAACAAACTGCAGAAAATGTAAAGGCCTGTCAAGCATCAACACCTGAATATTGAGTTACATACTAAAAAAAGCTCAACTTGCAGATCATACTGAAACATTTGTCTGGGTAAAACGCACCATATTCCTCCTCAAGCTAAGGCATTACACACCAGAGCCTTAATTACAATTCATTAGGCAGAGTCAGAAGTCTGATCCTCTGAGCTACAGGTCCCAGTTTAATTTGCACTCAGTGAGACCAGAACAGCAGAAGTTTCCCTGCTCACCTGACCCTTTGGGGACTCCTCAGGCTACCCCAGCTCCAAGACCTCTTTGCCCACAGTCAGTCATTTCTGACCCACCTTTTCTCTGCTCATGGTTGTACCTTCTTACACCTATTCTACAACAGGGTGATGTTACCCAGCCTTTGCTTCCCTCCTAACCCTACCCTGGAGCTGATGGTCCAAGTTCCAGAAAATCTAAACATTATTTCCAAGTTTTGGAAGCAAATGACTACATGAGAATTAGGTGACTTTTGTTTTAAATCAGAATACATTTATTAAATGCAGCTCTAATAAGTGGCAACTTCTCTTCCTACAGAGGAACAGCAGCTGCCCCACTGCTAAGATCTCTCCAGTGTGCACCTCGTTCTGTTTGCATACAGAATTTCAGTACAAAATCACCTCTTGAGGTCTAGAAGGAAGGCAGGATGACTGTTACTGAACAGTGTGCAAGTTGATTTGACAAAACAGTGCACTAACTCTCACCAGAAGTCACAGATTCCTCCTACACTAGTCACGTTACAGGAAAAACACAACCTCTTAAATTTCTAGTCCTTGTCTTCCTGTCTCAAGATGATGATTAAATCACTGGGGAGCCTCATCAACAGAGGACATTACCAGAAAGATTACAAGCAATGAAGGGAGATTCCAAATATTAATGCCATTAGAACTAGATTAGTGTAGTGCATCTATTACTATTACACTGGTCTGTAATGGGAGGGAAGAAAATCTCCTCTGAAAGGAGAATTTAAGCTATCCACTATCTTAGAATTTTCCAGGAATTTGGCATTTATTGACAGTGGGACACCAGCCCATGGCCAGAGGGTAGTCAGGAGACACCACAAAAGAAACCAAACCCTATTCACCTTTCTGTGGGAAGACAACCACAGTCATTTCTTTAGCTGTACACAGAAACAATAAAAAGCAAAGCCAAACAGAGTTCTCATCATTCTTCCATGGCAAACGTCAGGACAGCAGTGCAGGTCCACAGCCCTTGAGGGCAAATCTTTATGAAGGGAAATCAGGAGTTTCAGAGACACTGAAGAGATCAAGAGGCTTTATAAGTATATTTGTGCATTACAAATTTGATCCTCCTAATACAAAATAGAACAGGCCTTTTCTAAGGCCAAATGCCAAAGATCCCCAGAACCTGCTGTCATACTCAACACCCTCCAGACAGGCAGCTACAGATACCACTGAGATGGACCAAAGGTGACTTTGGTGAAACCATCCCCTTGGATTGGAAGGGAAGGTGCAGGGCTACCTGGGGCCCAAAGCTGCCCTGGAGGGACTGCACAGGTCCTGCACTGCTCTGTCTCCCACTGGGGCTCCACACCAGGCCCCACAGCCTGCCTGACCATGCACAGAACGGCACCTGCTGCCCCGTTACACACACACTGATTCCCAGCAGAATGAACTCCCCTCTCACACAGCTCAGTGAACTCCCCACTCACACAAACCCAAACTTCACAACAACCAGTGCAAAAGCAACTCAATTTATCCCCACTGATTCAGTGGCCAGCTGGTAACTCCGATTTGCAGAATGCCAGCTCCCTGCCCCATGCACCCTTCCCCACTCAGAGGGAGCACTCCATGGGAAAGGAGCAGGGGAGTCAGCCATGCCCTAAGATGTGACACATCAGACACGGGTGGGAGGTTGGGGGATCCCTCTAATCGTCCCCTCCCCAAGTGATGAGATTGAGATGCTGAGCTGAAGGCACCAGAAGGCAGCGATAATTAAGTATGGCATTACTGAACACCTCGTAACAGCTTTCAACCAGGTTCTACCAGTTAGCAATTAGCTCACTCCTCGGAACAGAAATGTTATTACTCTAATTTTCTCATATAATTAACAATGAGAATTCTCAATAGTCTTATTACCCATGTAGGCATGTAATCCTGGCTTTTGAATTTTGTTTTCTTCATTGCAACAGACCCTGAGAGCAGAGAGTTTTACTGCAGTGCTGGCCTCGAAAACCAACCTCTGAATCTGGAAACGTGTAATGACAGCCAGCCACAAAACAACTTTTCCCAAAGTTCAGCCACTCTCCACCAATGAAGATGGAACTTTTTATTCCAAAAACTGTGAACACATGAACTGTTATTGCCAGCAGATTTCAGTGAGCTGCAGACTCTGCCTTCCTGACAGGCAGTATCCCATGCCATGGGCAGCAGGAGGAGAACGAGCACACAGTGACACTTCCCAGGGCACTCACAGCCCAGAGACCTCCCAGGCTAAGTATTATCTTCTTTAGGAGGAAGCTCTGATGATTTTTGCAGTATTTGGAACAAACACTTGAAGAGAACAGTGTCTGGGGCTGTCTGAGCCACAGAAGCCATCAGTAACTACCACAAATGCCATTCATCCCCTTCCAGCCCAGCACAGGCTACGGGTTTTCTGTCTCTTGCTGCTTCCACCAGGAGGTTACTCTGGGATGCTACTGCTCCAATTAAACCACTCCTAACTATCACTCCTGCAAGAACTGGCCAGGAACAACCTTTCACATCAGCTGGCCCAGCTGTCAGAGTGATGTATGTCACTTTAAACCAAGTGCCTGTGCAAAGGTGAGAAGCAAAGGGCTCCCAACAGGATCCTGGTTTCCTCCGAACTCCCCATGTCCTGAGGAACAGCCCCAGAGCCACAGCTCCCAGGGACAGGAACAGGAACAGGCAGGCACAATTCCCCCTGGCAATCCCAGTGGGAAATATGGCTACAGCCAACCTGAATGACAGTGAGATCCCTGAAGGTGCAGAATTACAACAAGCAAGGAAAAATAATAATGCGTTCAGAAAAGCTGAAGAGGAAACTAATATGAGGAGAGGAAAACAAAAGAAAGCAGCAGTCTCATCTAAAGTGGAACTATCCTCAGCAAAGAGGTGGTACCTGCCAATCAGCCCATCTCTTCTGGGCATCAGCAATGGGCCTCTCCTTATTCCTCACACAGTAAACACTTTTCTTCTGCAACAACACTCAGGGAAAGGAGAGACTGTCCTTAGGAAATTCAAGGGAATGGGGAAAAAGTACTGAAATAAAAGAAATCATTTGAGGATATTCATAGCAAAGTTCCAGTGATATCCATTTGATTACAGTCTCCATGGGAAATATTAAAGCCATCAAAAGCCTGAGAAACAAACTCATGCCAAAGAGTAACAAGAATAAACTCCCAAGAGCATTCCTGCTCTGCTCTCCAAGGACAGCTGCCTACTCTCTCACACCTTCCACAGGGCAAGGTACTGCTCCATCTGAATGCCACAGTCAGCTGACACAATGTCCCCACAGGAAAAACATTCCTTTGGTTGGCACACAAGTGTACTGGCTCCTCCTGACTTGGGTTTGGAGTTCAGACTCATTAAAACAAAACAAAAGGCACAAAACAAACATGAGAGCTCAAAGCTACTTTAAGTCTTCCCCCCCTCGTTTCCCTTTGCACTGTTCCCTTCCCACCCGTGCAGTGACACCCACCAGGTGTCTGAGCCACCCCAGGGCCCTCCCTGAGCACTCCTGGGATGGTCCAACATTCCCATCTCCCTTCAGGCTGCTGTGTTCAAAGAGGCTGCATCCCCAGACACAGCAGATGTTTCCTCACAGATCCCAATAAACACACACACAACTATTTCAGCAGAACAGCAAAGCAGCTCCTTCCCAAAAAGCTCCCCTTCCCAACAGCAACACTTGCAGAAAGAGGGAAATGGATTCAGCACTGAGCTGTTCCCCACGGGCCCTTCCCTCACTCCCTCAGCGCTGCCCACATGGCTATTGCTGAGCACCAAGAACTGGTCAGCTTGGCCACCAAGAGGAGTAAGAAGCCCTAAACCACCAGGTTTTCCTGGCCTGCATACCCAATCCAAACAACTCTGAATGCTGCTCAACCTCTCCTGGGAGTCACGGGAAAGAAAGCCAAAACAAGGCTCAGAAATAAACTGCACATGCTAGACATGAAACATTATCATAACCCATTATGTTGGTGCCCCTCTAAAGGACACTTCAGGGCATATTCTGTTGAAATGTTAACACATGAGTTAAAATTATTGTCCCTCCAGCAGCACTTGAATTACTCCATGTGCCTAAAATGGCATACTGCTTTCCCTCTTGTAGCAACTCCTTTATTTGAATCAATAAAGAGACATCTACAACAAAATAACACAGCCCTACACCTTATTTTCCTGCCTTCAGTGAGGGGGGTTTTTCCCCTTTCCTTGTTACTTCCACTTCTGACAGTCAAAGAGGGGCATTTGGAGGAGGAGCCATCCAAGCCACGATGTCCAAGGGTTATCCCTGACACACAGCAGCACTGGCCACTTTGTGGAAAGCTCTTCAACCCAAGATTAGAACAAACTGCAGTGTTTGTCTTGGGCTGATACTTTTGCCTGCCAATCAAGTATGTATTTTAAGACAAATCCTCATGCTAAATGAAGCCCATGCATTGTAATCTTTCCTGTAACATTCCTTTTACTAGAATATATTTAGAGCCCTTTTATCTCAACCAATACTTGTCTTTTTTCCTTCTTTTGTGTCCAACAAAGGGAGTTCCCCCTTGTTTTTAAGAGACAGAGTTCTGCACAAAGGACTTTGATACATTTCAGTTCCTACACAGTATTTTTGCAAAGATATTATTAAACATTATAATTAAAATAATTATACTTGGCAAATAAGCAACTTTAGTACACTGTGGAATGTGCTCCCTCTTCTTTCTTTTCCAGCACTGCTCAGTTTTCCACTGGTTTGCAAATCTCAGTAGGCTTCTCCACCAGTCCTTGCCAGGAACTGGATGGAGCTGCTGAGCACAACTGTGCAGAAACTCAGAGTGTGTTGAGGTGTGCACAGGCCTCTCCCTCCAGCAGCTGAATTTCTTGTTAACTGCTGACCCTCTGGACTCCTTCACAATGTAGGAACGACCTGCAATAGCTCAGGTCACTCTTAATGCAAGGGCACAAAACGTGACCCAGCTACCCTGAGGACACTCCCCTGCACTCATCATGCCCCTAACCATGTACTGGGAGCAACAATGTCCTTGTCCAGAGACAAGAGAACTCCCAGCACTCTGGGTTTCCCCTCCTCTTTCTTTGCATGACTTAAAAACTTACGAGGTGTCCTCCATGTACCTTTGGAATTTGTTCCAAGCAAGTCGGAGTTTAACAATAACGGGTTCACTTACTCACAATCAGTAATTGCTCATTTTAATGACACGTTTTTAACATGACTTGCCACAGTTATTTGTGTACTACAGAAAGGATCAGCAGTAGGAACTGAAACAAAAATCCCGAGGGCAGATTATTTCAGTGTATTAGGCAGCACCACCCCAGGATTTCTACCACATGGCCAGTTGTTCCACAGTTCAGAGACAGGTAAAAGTTGCACAGTGCTGACAGATTCTTTGGCTCCAGTCCTGAACACACACAGTGCAAGCACTGCTGGTGCCTGTTGTTTGACTTCTGGGGTAACACGCTCACTGCAGACCAGACTCTGCTCCACACTGAGGAGATGAGAACAAAACAAACCACCCCTCCAAATCCAGGATTTTAGTGAGCATTCATAAAAAATGACCATACATTCCTCTCCACAGTGCCCTAGAAACTCGTGGCACAGCTTAAGTGAGGATATTCCAATGTGTTTTACAGGAACCTGTGCGTGCAACCTTTCCCTTGTGTTGACCAGCAGTGGTTTTAAAGCTGGAGTTACATATATGAAATATTAAAATGTTTCTGCCATCACATTCCTCAAAGAACTCCATCTTAAATTAAAACAACTTGAAGTACCCTGTAGGAAATGACTTCAAACTTTATTTCAAACTTACTGCTATTTTCATAAGACACCTATTTTCAAATATCCTGAAAAACACACGTGTTGATTTGAAAAATATTAATACTGAAGTGACTCGTAAAGAGGATCAGATGAAGGCAAACATTTAGCAAAGCAAACATTCAGCACCAGCACCACGAGAACTGCCGAACACTGGGGTGTCCTCGCCCTCCGCCCTGCCCTGAGCTCCGACACCGCCCGGGCCCCACCGGCTCCGGTGCCCCAACCACACCAACGAGCAGGGCTCACCTTTCACTCCATCACACAAAAACGCACGCTGGGGTTTTGTTTAAAGGTTTCTTTCCTTTTCCTCGCTGCACTGGAGAAAACTCCAGCCTATTCAGGCAGCAGGGAAGCCAGTGCTGTGTGAGCTCCAAGTGGATCCCAGGGATAACCTGTGCCCGCCGAGGGCGCCTGGGCAGCTGCACCTGGGGAGCATCACCTGGGCAGCCCCACCTGGGCAGCCCCACCTGGGCAGGGCCGGGAGCTGCCTCCGGACACCGCTCCGCAGTGGGAGCAGGTTTAGCACCGCCTGCTGCCATTGCCCGCTGCGGTTCCGCACCGCGCCCGGACCCGGCTCCGCATCCCGGACCCACCGCCGGGCCGAGCCCCTGTCCTGCCCCTGCCCGCCCCTCTCCCCGGGCCGTACTCACCACCTCTGCCACCTTCATCCTGCCGAGGGCCCCCCGCAGGTACTCCCGGTCGCAGCGGAGGCCGCTCAGCCCTCGGCGGTGGCTGACGGGCTCCGTGGTGGGTTGGTAGGGGCTGCTGGCGGCCGAGATCATGGAGGCGCTGGACGCCTCGCCGTCGAAGCCCTCCAGGTCCTCGCCGTTCCTCATGGTGCCGGTGCCGGGGGGCGCAGGGCCCGGCCGAGCGCGGCTCTCTCAGCTACGGCCGCGATCGCCGCATGGCCCGGCCCGGCGCGGCCTCAGCAGGGGCAGCTCCGCGGGGGCAGCGCGGGCGGCATGGCCGGGGGGCCGGGGCCGAGCGGGGCCCGCGTCCCCGGCGCTGTCCCGGCGCGGAGCGGTGTCCC
>VWZD01011476.1:80691-117679 GCA_013396695.1 Sakesphorus luctuosus
CCTGCCCTGCGCCCCGGTCCCTGCCCTGAGCCCCGGTCCCTGCCCTGAGCCCCAGCCCCATTCCCAGCCCCGGGTTCCAGCCCCAGCTGCCCTGCTTCGCTCCTGCACTGACACCGCACCCGCAGCACTTCCAACAGCAGAAACCTCCAGGAAATTCTTCCACCAGTATTACCATTATGCTTTAAATGTTTCTAAATAGTGCCGTTTCCCAAGTAAATGATTAGTCTTTATTGGCTCTGAATCACTTTTTGGAGGCACATTTTATCTCTTGCTGTGTCACCACAAGTCAGGAGAAACTGGAAATAACCTGGCAAGTCCAGGTGAGTGAAATGCAGCTCTCTGTGTGTGTGTGTGTCTGTGTGTGTGTGAGTGTGTGTGACACAGAGAGCTGAAATGCAGCTCTGTGTGTGTGTGTGTTTGCCACAGAGAGCTGAAATCCGAGTGCTTGGTGTTCCCTCCTGTGCCCTGCCACCTGTGCCAGCCTGGTCCCTGCTCCTGTCCTGTTCCTCACAGTCTGCTCTGTTTTCTCTTCCCTATTACAGGACTTTAACATGTATTAACTCTCGTAGGACCTTCCTCTGACCTCCCAGACTCTGCCTCACTGCTGTGGTTCTTCTATTTTCCGTGAGCACTTGGAGTATCAACCTTGGGATTTTCTTTCTAGCTGCCTCTGTGTTTTACTTCATCTCTCCCTCTCAGTTCTCTTGAAGCTCCTTTAATCCTTCCTTTCACAGATTCTGCCCCATACATGTGATTTTTAATTTCGAGATATTTTTATTCTTTCCTTTGGCCTCTGTATAAAATGCCCCTAAGGAGTGAGGGCAAGGAGAGAGCCTGGGAGAGCACAGCAGGGGAAGAGCTGGGGGTTGTTCCCCATTCCCAGCCTGGCTGGGTTAGCTGCAGACACAGCTGACTGCGCTGCCCACAGCGGTGCCCTCACAGCCTGCCTGGCACACCCTGGCGCTGGAAGAGGCCAATATTGCCCAGCAAGAATTTGGAGACAGGCATAAAGGAAACCACTGCCCTTTGGCAAAGGGTGAGCAGCAGGGAAAGAAAACGTAAATAAAATAGAACATGGGCAGCGCGTGGAAAAGGAGGGGTGGGCACATGAAAGCAGCTTGACAGTGTGGAATCATAAATGCAGGGGGGAAATCCTGCGTGGGCACAGGGCTGGCCATGAGGGACTGACAGGTTTTACAGTCTCTAATTGCAGTTCTTGTATAACTCTGTGTAAATCAGAAGCCTCACAAGCTCCTTTTCTTGCAGGAAGGATCATGGATAGATGGGAGCCATTTAGAAGAGCATCTCTGGGTTGTAGTTGAAGCTCCACAGCTGTGTCAGGAACAGGGTTATGCACTTTCACCTGGGGAGACATTCAGCCTTTGCTTAGAGGGACTGATGTGGCTCTGCTAGAAAACCATCCCCAGCAAAATAAGGAAAACATCTCGGTGATCTTCTGCAGCTCTACCACAACACATCAGTGTGTTGAAAGAGAATCTAAAGGTGGTGCTGCAGGAGGCAAATGAAGGACAAAGGGAGAGGTGGCTGAGAGATTTAAACAAAAGGCGAGGTGATAAGAGATCTTGATTCTGGGGTTTGGCTCAGCCTCTGCCTCCTGCGCGCCCTTCAGCAAACCTCCGAATAGCCTGGTCTTCTCTCTCTTCCTTTGCTTCCCCTCCTTTGCTTCCTCCTTGTAAAGTGCAAGAGGCAAAGTTTGAGATGCATTTCAAATCCTCAGGGCAGTTTGAGGGCTATGGGAAATGCAGACACACCGCCCCGGCGGCTCTTTGGGAGCTGATTGTGGGGGCAGGGAAAGCCCAGCAGGGCTGTGCTCATGGAGGTGTTGTGTGAACACCTGTGAGGGCTGTTCCCAGCAGGGCTGTGCTGATAGAGGTGCCTGTACACCTGTGAGGGCTGTTCCCAGCAGGGCTGTGCTGATGGAGGTGCCTGTACACCTGTGAGGGCTGTTCCCAGCAGGGCTGTGCTGATGGAGGTGCCTGAACACCTGTGAGGGCTGTTCCCAGCAGGGCTGTGCTCATGCAGGTGTTGTGTGAACACCTGTGAGGGCTGTTCCCAGCAGGGCTGTGCTGATGGAGGTGTTGTGGGAACACCTGTGAGGGCTGTTCCTGGCCAGATCTGCATGTCCAGCTCCCAGGAGAGGCCATGGTGCCCCCGTGGCACCAGGGGGCACAGCCAGGGACCCCCAGAGAGGGCACAGCTCCAGCCTGAGCCACACCAGGGGCTTCTGGAGTCCTGCATGGGAGGGTGGGCTGGACACACCTGGCAAGGCTCGGGAGGTGCTGCCAACGTTTAACAAAGGAATCCTTCACACTCGTTCTTGCCTGGTACTGCACCTTTTCAGCTCTGTAGCTCTCACAGGAAAAAAAAATATCTACGTTTAATGTGTGAATAGGATTGATGCAGTGGGAAGGTCACTGCCTTCAGCCAAGGCAGAGCCTGTCGCTCACAGAGAATTTGGGTTTCCAGGAATGAGCTCTCCAAGCGCATTCCATTGTGTGCCTGCACAGACAGGGAAAGTGGGGAATGGGGTCAGTGATCACCACTCCAGACACCATCGAGATAATCAGGTCATGGAGTTCCTCACAGAGGACTTCACATCCAGCTGAAATATGGCTCAAGAGTGAGAACAAGACAGAAATAGCACAGAGGGGAACTCCAAGTATTGTGTTCATAGACACTGTCCTTAAACGAGCCAAGATCTGTTCTTTTACAGAAGGCTTAGGCCAGTTGTGACAGAAACAAAAATTCCCCATCAGAAAGAATCTCCAGGACAGAGGTCAGAAATTAAAACCAAGCGATGATTTAGCTGTACAAAGCAGTGGAAAAAGAATCTCAAATATTATTGCTGATCAGACTGAACAAAGTGACCTCTCAACTTTCATCTCAGCTATTCTTACAGCCTTTAATAAACAGCCTCTAATAAACTTCTGAACTACTTGTGTGTTCATTTCATTAAGCACATTTAAGTGTTATTTCCAAGATAAAACTGTGTAATTCTATTCCAGCTGAATAGGAATATCAACTTAAAACCAGATTTTTAAAGCTGCATTTATGTAGTTTTAACACATTTAAAAGTATTTTAATGCTTAAACATAAAATTTTGTAGATCTGAATGGTGCTTATTAGGAATGGTGTTTCAATGTAGTTAGGAGTGTAAAAGGCATTAGAATCATAACAGGAAAGTTCCATCTGTGCAAGTACCTGACAAGAGCTGAGAGGTCCTTTATGAAACTGCTCGGGTGTTTCCACATGACCTTCCAAAGGGAAGGAGCTCCTGGTGTGCTGCCAAATTCCGAGAGAGCTGAGCAGTGATTAGAGTTCAACTTTGGCATCACAGAGGAGGCTTTTTTCCCCCTTAAATTTCTCAATGTGAAAAATGCTGAAGCTTTTTCTCAGCTTTTCAGTTGGGGAAAAATAAAAAACCCAAGCCCCACCCTGAAAAGCTAATAAAGCCCTTGCTTTAGGAAAACATCTGGCAGCTTTGGGTGCCTCAGTGCAGCGACTGGGCCCTCCCCACAGTGTGGGAGCGTGGCACGAACTTGGAGGCTGGAGCCATGGGAAGTGGGCAAACCATTTTGCTGAGTCAGAGTTAGGAATTCACACAACAAGAATAAGCTGCCAGTGGTGACATGGACTTGAACCAGGAGGGAAGCTGTGGAGAATGGTGGGGAGGGGACAGCCAGCCCTGTGAGGGTTCCTGTGCCACCACATGCACCACAGCCTGGGCAGCACCAGCACCCCCTGCTCCCAGAGGCACCCCCTGCTCCCAGAGGCATCTCAGCACATCAGTGAGCCCAGGAATGCCCTGCCAGGAGCCACAGCAATGCCCTGGCTGCCAACTGAGCCAGCACAGAGAGCAGAGAGGGGAACGGAGGAACCTGCATGAAGGGCAACCAACCTGTGAGGGCTCCTGGCACGGAATGGGCAGGCAGGACCCCTGGCTGATGGCAGTGGCATTGCTCACACAGGGTCCTTGGGCACACCTGGCACTGCTCACACAGGGCCCTCAGGCACACCTGGCACTGCTCACACACCTGGGGCACACCTGGCACTGCTCACACAGGGTCCTTGGGCACACCTGGCACTGCTCACACACCTGGGGCACACCTGGCACTGCTCACACAGGGTCCTCGGGCACACCTGGCACTGCTCACACACCTGGGGCACACCTGGCACTGCTCACACAGGGCCCTTGGCACACCTGGCACTGCTCAGAGGGGGCTCCCTGGGCTTTCCTCTGGCCAGAGAAGCTCCAGTAGCCAGAGGTGTTGGCAGGTCCTACTCCTCCCTCAGCCCCAGGACAGTGGCCCATGCACAGCCAGCACCTCCAGCTGTGCTGCAGGGCCTTGGACAACAAAGAGAGCAGCCTGGGCGGCCCCATGGCCTGGGACACTGTGCCAGCAGCTCCAAGCCCAGCCCAGGGCTGGCTGCACCTGCGAGGGCACAGGCAAAAGGGGCACTCCTCCAATTTCACTGTCAGGAAACAGGATTTCCCCTTCAAAAACAAACCAAAAAGAAAATAATCCCCCCACCTCCCAAAACACAGAACCAAGAAAGGCAACACAGCCACTGCAATCAGTGAGACCCTTGCCTTGCACACACGGCCATGACTTTGTGTGCTTTTAACAATGAGCCATTCACAGAGCAATTTTATTTCATTTTTTTAACTCCAGGACTAGAGACTGACATGTCATTCAGTATCGTCTACTGGTCCAGTTTGTTGGGTTGTTCTCCTCCTGCCTTCCTCACTGACTCCTTTCACCTCCCAGCACTTCTGAGGGCATCTGCAACCTGCCAGTGCCAGGGAGGGGCCGCCTGGCAGCCCCAGCTGGGCTGAAGGGCAGCTCACACTCTGCAGAGCAGTGAGGTGAAGTGAATTTCTATGAAAAATAGAAGCAAAACCTCAGATTCTTAAGAAAAGTGCCAGCAGACCTTTAATGGTGCTGGGAACCAGCCAAGACTGCAAGTTATATTTCTTTTGAAAGAATCCTGTATAATGAAGTACACTGAAAAAATATGCAGAGAGACTGACAGCAGTGTTTATTTTATTCATGGCACTACATTCATTCAGGGAACAGAGAGGGGGGGAAAGCCCTGTACTGAGAAAAGGGTGGTGATCTTCCAATACTACCATAAAAACACACCAGCCTGGAGCAGAGGGCCAGAGGGCTCGAGCAGGGGCTGCTGTCCCTGCACCACCCAGGGGCTCTACAGCAGCAGATGGAGCACAGGGTACAACAGGCCTTTGCAGGGAGAGCTGGTCTTTATTTTTTGAGGAGGTGGGAAGCTGAAATGCAGGAAGAAAAAACTGTATAAACCATGTTTTATAAGCAAAGTTTTAAAGGTCCCTTAGCAGGCTTTAAAAAAAAGATGAAGTACATTCACTACATTCTTCCTTTGCAGGGCCGAGACGGGCAGTGAGAAAACAACTGAGCTCACCTTGTGAGTCCTGGGTGTGCTGCCCCTGCTCCCAGCCCAGTGCCCAGCACAGCCCTGCCCTTCTGCTGGGCACTGCCCGTGGTGCAACAGCCCAGGGTTTAATTACCCTCCTGAATTTGTTTCACTTCCAGCAGAACTGCAGTTCGTTGTTACACCAGCCGACGTGACAGCCATTCAAAGGATATTCCCTTTTCCAACAGCACTTAATTTCTCCATAAGACAGGATTTTATATCCAGCTCATTTGGCTCATTCCCTCACAGAGTAGTTCTTTAGTTACACGGGTCTTCTACATGCAAGGGAAAATTCCGGCTTTTTTTTTCTTTCTTTCTCTTTTTAAACAGGAAAAATAATTTCCAGCCCTCGATCCCTGGCCATAAACCCAAGGCAGGCATGTGGCCCCAGCTCCCCAAAGCCATACCCAGCAGAACTCATAAATCCTGATTCCTTGCAGACCTCTGTCCTCTCTTCGCACCTTGCCCAGCTCCCCCTCCCCTGGACCCTCCTGGGGGTCCCTTTTCCACAGGCATCAGGATTAGCTCCTGTTTGTGTCCTGCAGCTGCTGCTGGAGCAAGGGCAGCGGAGCCCGTGCCAGGTCCCAACTCCCCTGGCAATGCCCACCTAAGGCAGGGGAAACCCTGGGATTTATCCTCCCTCCCCTCCAAGCCCCTCCTTTGCCCACAGCTGGGACTCAGGCAGCTGCTGGGAGATCTCTCTTGCCAAAGACTGAAGGGCTCTTTGAGGAGGGCAGAGCAGGGCAGAGCACAGATGCAAAGGCAGTGGAAACCATGCAAAAATATTTCAAATATGACAGCGTTCTCCTAATAGTTGTGCTGTGCTCCTGTGCAGCTGAAAGGTGACTTGGAGAGATTCTGAAGGCTTTTGCTAAGCTGTAAGTATTTCAGAGCCTGCCAATTCCTCTGGCAGCCTCTCAGCACTGTAAGATCCTGGTCAGAACATCCAATACAGCTGGTTAAACGCGGCTAATTATAGTCCCCTGCTGACAATCCCCTGCTGTCTGTGTGCTTTCCCCAGGAAAAGAAACCTGTGTGCAACAATGCAGGTTTACAACGGCCACAAACCTCTGTATTAACTCAATAGCCCTGATCTCTCCCATGGGTCAGAGGCTGATCTGCCACTTGCCTGTTTCCAAACCAGCCCATTACAACAGGAACTCCCAATTCCTCCCAAAGCACAAGCCCAGCTGGTAACAGCTCCACCACTTCCTGACTCACCTGAGCTACACAGACCCAGTTCTGGGTTTGCCTGGAAGTGCCAGAGCTCTCCCCCAAGGCCTTTTGCCTTTGTTTCGAATTAAAGAGATTTTCTGTGCAATCAGTGACTGATCTTTCATTAAATGGAACTTTTTCCTACTGAACTCCTTCAGAACATCTGAAAATTTTGAACATCTTCACTTTCTAATAATTTCCAAAGCATCCTCAGTATATCAGGTCCTTCCTGGATAATGGTTTTGCTCCTCTGGAAAAGGGAAGTTTGAATTTATTGGGGCAGGACAGGAACTGCAGCCTGTCCCAGGGCTCTGTCCTGCAGCCCCTCACACCGAGGCCACCAACAGCCCACGCCGGGTCTGGGCTCTCCCGTGGTCTCTCCATCCCTCTGTTGTGCCAGTTCTCTCAGTTCTCACGCTGCCTTTGCAGTGCCCTCTGAAGGGCAAGTCCCTGGGATTGGAATGTTGTCAGACTGGTAAGGTGAGTGCCAGGCACCCACAATCACATTTTCCTTCCCTCAAGAACTTCACTATTTTACTGCACATTCTTGCAAATATCCATGTCAGGCAATTCCCAGCACCTCCCAGCTGCAACCACCCTCCTGGAGTATTTTGAGGGATTCTTTTTTGGTTTTAAGCATTTGGCAAGTCTGAGACAAAGATGGCACTTTTACATGTGTCATAAAGCTGTGCTGGGTGTTACAGACAAACAAGTACCAACAGTTTCAGTAGGGAATGTTCATGCTGAAAACTCAAACCCTTTTCAGAGGCAGATTGTGCTGCTACTTGAGCCTTCCTGTGACAGCTACAACTGTCTGCTCTCCATGCTGGGCATTGCTAGGGCAGCTTTTGCTCTCAAAGACAAACCAGTGTCAATCCACACAACAGGAAATTAGGAAGGAAAACAATTTAACTTATATTAAAATTTTTAGAGCTGAGTGAAACTCTTTTCTTTGGGGAAAATTGAGCAGCTGAAAAACCAACCTGCCCAACAGAGCTCTGGGGGAGCCACCAAGCTCCAGAGCTCCAGCATCTCCAAAGGCACATCCACAGGCACCGACCCCACCCCTGCCACCTTCTGGGCACAGAACGTGGTGTTGAAGCTTTCTAGAGACGAAATAATCGCCATTAGGCTTCAGGGAAAGGCGGGTGAGGGACCTGTGGCTTCAGAGAAAGAGTTACAACTTGATTCAGCCACACAAAGTCTGCCAGGAAAGGCAACAGAGCACACGAGTTGCTTCCCTGGGCTCTGAGCTGCCCTCCCAGCCCCCTGTGTGTCATTCATCGCTCGTGGGGCTCCGCAGAGCCCTCCAGGAACCCCACACAGAGCAGTGGTCACAGCTCTCAGTGCTGCCTCTCCCCTGCAGACAGGGCACACTCTGGGCATCCCCCCCGACAGTGCCAGCACAGGCTGTGCTGCTGGACTTGGCACGAGAAATGTCCCTGGCGCCAACACCACCTGCCTTTTCATTCTTCTAAAGCAGAATTAGGTGCCCTATTCAGATTTTTGGAGATGGACACGATGGTGAAGCTTTGAAACAGCACATTTATACTCTATCTCTTGCAAAGAGCTTCATTTGAGAAAATTCACTTCCTTGAGCTTTTTCAACCATTTGCATTTCCTTGATGTACAAGTGCAGGTCAGAGCTGCCTTCCTCTCCCTTCTCCAGAGGGCAGGAATCACGCCCTCCCTGCCCAGCTGCAGCTCCCCTTCCATGGCCTGCAGAACTCTCAGGTCCTGCAATTCTTTGTGCCTGTGTGCCCTTCCCCACACCTCCGAGAGGGGCAGAGAGTGAGTCATTCATGACGACAAAGGCTGGAGATCAGGCTGGAATTTCCATGTCAATGCTTCCTTGAAGGGGAAACTGAATTCCGGCAAAAGAGTGCTTTGGAATTAAACTGCCTCTATCCTATGGATACATTATTTATTTGTCAATTAAAAAACTGAATAACAGGCAGGTTTGGGTTTGGCATTGAATACTCCATCAGCTCTACATACAAACCAGACACCCCGAGTCTGTTTGGGTCGTCAGCACCCCGTGAGGACCCACAGCCTCTCCTGAGCACGGACTTGGACTGCAGAGGCTCAGACACTCATTGTTTTATCCAAGCAAAGCGTCTTACCTGGGAAGTTCATTCTCTAACAAAAGCCTGAAAGGCCAGAGGGGTCAACACCACTTGGAACTGCACAGGCAGTGAAAGCTTCCTCTTGCCAGAGCCCCCAGAAGGACTTTTCCATACCAAAACCTTATTATCTCAATTAGTATTTTTTCTTAATATTGGGACATTTTGCTTTGAAAAAACCTAAATTACAGTGGAAGATCAGCAAAGTAAATGTAAGAATTATAAAGGGTGTTGTTCTAATTCAATGCACTGTCACATCCTTCTGAAGTCACTTTCAGCTTCAGCATGTCTGAAGATTGAAACCTCATTTGGGTTTCTCCCAAACCAACATAATAGATAATTCTGTTCATATACTCAAAAGATACTTCCTAAAGCCCATCTTAAAGGACTAAAATTAATGCTTCACATTAATGAGCTAATTAAAACATTATGGCAGTTCCAAAACTGTATTTGTGTCAAGGCCCCACAAGGATTCCCTTCTGGAGAAATTGTACTTAGAAACCAAAAGCTGAGCTGGTTTGTATTTCAGGGGCAGGGGGAAGGAACACTCAGGAACACCCAGAACTTCAGTCTGTGCAGGGGAAGGCAGAGCCATCCAGCTGAAGTACCAGTGAAGTAAACAAGTAGAATCCTATTTAAATGTTTCCTCTTTCTAATGTAAAATCCTAATTAAATATCTACTCCTTCTATGCTTCCTGGGAAGCACTTGCTGAGAGAACACTCAGCGTGGCTGTTGGCAAAGAGGAGGCATTTTCAACACTCAAGCAATTCACTCCTGAAACTCCTCATAATCTGGATTTTGGTCCTGCAAATTTAGGACCAGTGTCCTGCCTGGGAACAGAATTCCACAAAACACATTGAAAGGTTTACATGTGAACTTGGGACAATCCAGCTGTTTCCCCATTCCCAGGAACCCCCTGCCTTTGCCTCCAAAGCAGCTGTGCTGGCAGAGCTGCCACAGGACACCGGCCCTGAGCCCCAGAGGGAGCCCTGGAGAGGCTCCTGCACTGCCAGGCTGGGACAAACCCTGGGAAGGGAACTGCAGTTCAGGTGCACAACTGCCCAGGCCAACTCCCTGCTGCTCCCAGAGCTCACCCACCCTCTGCTCCCACAGGAACAGCTCCAGAGGGGGATCCACACACAGCACAGCACAGCACAGAGCAGTCTGGATTCATGTTTATTGAAGCCAGTCATTAAAGACGTCCTCGTTTTGCCAGCACTAGAAAGCAAGATTCCACATGACTGCACCTGGTTAAAGCCATACAACTGGACTAAGGGTTGTTCATACATTTGCAGTCCTAATTGTAAGTTGGAAAAAACCCCAATAAACTTAGTATACAGGACAGTGAACTTTCATTTACAGCATGGATATTGGTAAGTTCACGATGTACAGAGCAGTCACTTCCAACGTAGTTAAATTAAATAAAATACGAAATTCTGTTCAGTTTAAACAGTTTTTTTTCTTTAAAATGCCAATAAAAAAAGTGCAAACTTAAAATCAAGCAGCATAACCACAGCATTTTTATGGAGGGCCAATCTTTAAACTTTTCTATTTGCTTCAAGTTGAATGCTTTCATCTTTTGTTCTCATAGTTTAAACATGAACAGTAGATGCAGTCACTATAATGCATATAAATATAGGCATATAATAGTTTAAACAGTCTACCATACAAGTGTATCTGCAAATAAAATGAAGTTTCACTTGAAAATGTAAAGGCTGTTTGCATTTGGCCTTTGGTTCCAATGCTTGAAGACACCAGAATAACAACTGTGCAGCTCACCAAAGTCCCTGTACAGACCTTGGCAACCACAGGGTGCTACATTACTCACAACCCTCTTCACAAACTAGGAGCATTCACTTGCAATCAGAAACTGGACATCTGGTTCTGCTCTGTCTCTCTGCAAAGCTGGTAAGTTACACATTAACTGTTTTGATCCATTTTAGTAAGCTTAACATTTTTATAGGTCTGGAAAGTACTTCAATTTTAAGTTTTAGCCATATTGCTAAAAGTGCTTCTTGGGTTAGATGACAAAAAAGGCAGTTTCAGACTGAAGGTTTCAAACTGTATCCTGTTCCTCTCACACACCTTTTCCATTTTCGGGTCGGATTCTGGATGGTTTGGTCTCCAGTCTCAGTTCTCAGTGTCAGGAGGACAGCGTGTCATTCCTGCTGGGGGATGACTCGCAGCTGGCACCTCTTGGAGCAGCAGGACCTCCCCAGCCCAGCCCAGCCCAGCCCAGCCCAGCAGCCACCACAGCCTTGGCCGAACTCACCTACACAGCTCAACAACTTCAGGTCATACCGTTTAGTAAAAAAAGTAAAAAAAAAAATATAGTATTTTCAACAAAAAACCCGGCACAAGTAACATACTCATGTTAATGTTTGTAAGAGGCAAGTAAATACTCTTAGCTTTCTAGGTGTTCAGACAGACTCACAGGAACAGCCCCTCGATGTCACACAGGACTCGAGGGTGGCTCCAGCACGGGGTTAGTGGTCAGTCTAACTCTGGATATTTAAGTAACAATATATATTAGGGAAGTTATATCCAGACATTGGATTTAGTACAACAAGTTCATAGCAATAAAAAGTAAACTCTGTATAAATCAAATTGTGGTTTTTTCCCTTCAGCATTAAGAGCACAGAATCTGCTTGGTAGGTTGGATTTCTGGTAGTGTGTACATGTAAAACAAGCATTCCGTGCATAAAATCAAAGTGCCATTGCAGTAACCAGAGCAGTTGTGTTTGCTTTGACAGAACGGTGGTGGAGTGACCATGGACAGAGCTCTGTTACAGCAGTGGGGACACCCACAACCCACCTTTCCACGTGAAATGCTACATCAAAGAACATACAGACCAACTTGCTCCGTGTCCCTCTGTGCACATTCCTCCTTTCAGGGGACCTTCTCGGGGAGTGGCTGCACCTGCAGCACACGTGGTTGCAACAGAGCCTTGGAAGTTTTTCTTAAAAACCTCCATAGGTGTAAGGCAGGAATCAAATGTAGCTTGGTAGCTAATATTTAGTTACAAAAAAAAGTAAGAAAAGAAATACTGAGAGTGTTCTGTAGCACATTTCATCATGGGGAAATGATCCGTCACCCACCATTCTTCATAGGCTTGCCTCTTGGCATAAAAAAAGGCAGAAGCTATCAGAAAACAGGATTTAAAATTAAATACAAATTGCCAAACTACTGTTTTTAAAATAAAACCAAACAGTGACTGTACTACAGTGCACAATAAGTTCAAGCACCTTCTAAAGACACATCCCACACTGTGCCAGGCACTTGGATCTAAACAAGTTTAGTTTCTCCCTTTGTCAGCTACACCAGAAAGGGCATCCACACTCTTAAGACTTCTTTGAAAACTAAAACAAGATTTATAACAAGAATAAATTCCCATGGTTCTTAGTGTTTGGCCTGGAATTCTCCAATGTAAAGTAGTCTTTTAAAAACAGTGACTATTTACCCCCTGTGAGACACAGGATTTAACAACGTTGCTCCTCTCCAGTCAGTCCAACATTCTGGTTTCTCACTGTCCCAAACCTGCTTCCCCCTCCAGGGCTCCACCCCCACCAAGGCTTCCCTCACCCATTTGCTGCTGTTACACCACCACCCACCACTCCAAGAATACACTGCATTTGCAAACTTCCAATAGCCAATTCCAGTCACTCTGAAAGAGGATTCCACTTCTCTTCCTTGCCTCTGTGCAGTCAGTAGTACTTTAAAAAGAATTCTCCGTTTTGCTTCTCTGTGTTCTTCACAACAGGAAATGCAGCTGCACCTGCTTTACCTCCAAACCAAAAGAATTGCCCTATATAAACTCTAAATGGTTATCTTATACAGAGGGATTTTATATGCAAACTTCCTGAATGTGCACTTTTTACTGGGCCAAGGCAATGCTGGAGTAAGCTCATTTCCCCTGCCCCAAGAAAACTGATAGCATCTGCCACAGCAGAAAATTCCTGGTCTTATCAGATCACTATACATAGTTATTTGGTCATTTACAGGTGCACTGTGAGGTGCCATCAAGCCTCATTCTCTGTTGGAGGAGAGTTTGTTGTTACCAGGGGGTCAGGCTTCCGAGTGATCCTGTCCAGTTCCTCCTGAGCATTTGCCAAAACTGTCTTTTGTCCTAAAAAGGAAAAGGACATTGTTAAAGAGGTCAAATTTCAATTAAATGTTTTAACATTTATTCATAAAAATCACTTTCATGTGGCAATATAGTCCGTATTTCTATTATTTTGCCACCTGCCCAAGACCACAGAGCTCTGCACTATGCAGGGCATTGTCTGTGCAAACACTGATAAATTCTAAGGTTTGAGTCCCTGCAAGGAGATGAAATGCTGAATTATCCAGCAGCACAAAGCACAGACAGAGCTGTGATATGTTCTACAGCAGCTGCCTTTATAAAAACAACCACATTTAGAATTTCCATGAAAACCCACCATACACAATTCTACCGTTAGCACTGACAGCAAGGACTTATTTAAACCAAGTTTTACCCACAGGGTATGTAGGGCACCTGCTACAAAAAACAAGGTCTGGTTGCACTTGCACTTGCTGCATTTTAATACTAAACAACCAACAGGAAGAACTCTTCTATCTGCAGACAGAGATTCCTTTAAAAAGGGGACAGGAATTGCATATTCATGGAATATCTCCATGCAGTCATTCCAAAGGGCTCCTTCAATTGGAAACAGACACTGAAGCATTTCAGGGAAAGGGATATCTTACATTTTTATATTACACTCCAAACTTCTGAACAATTCCCTAACTGAACCATCAGCTTCCTTCCATGATTCTGAAAATTATAAACCCACAGACAAATCCATCACTAAGACTGGAACAATATATCCTAATGTGTGGAGCATACAAGCACTTAGGATTAAAAAGCCATATTTTTAGACAAAAAGCAGATTATATAACCATGTACAGCTTCTTTACATAGCCAAAGAATTTAACAAGCATCTGTTTTCCAGCTTAAATGTGTGTGAAATATTAGGTGGATTTTTTCCAGGGTACATGCTGAAAACATTAAGAAGGCAAGATTTGACTGTTAGAGATTTAAGTGGCTTTTCCAAAGTACAAAGACATAACCAAGTTAAAAGGTTACCTTTAATCACCATGAAGGTTTTAGACAAGCACTAGTCCTAAGCCTCTCTTAACAGCATCCATTCAAAGTCAGAGGATTTCAGCAAAATATCAGTACATTACCTGTACCAGAACTTGAAATACAAAACACTTCATGGAGACTGGTACCTTGGAGTTAAAAAACCCTAAACCCAAAGACAACACAACTCACACAAAATTCTTGCTGACACAAAAGTAGATCTAAACAGAAACTGAAAGGTTTTTTTATGCTGGATGAACTGGAACCTTAAGCCTCCAAAATAACACCAAGCAGCTGAGTCCTGAGATGCTCAGACTGGGCAGGGAGAACATTGCCAGGCTCTGCAGTGACATGTGGGGTAAATATCCCCTCCTTTGCCACCTCTGCAGGTGAAGGAGCACAAGGAGCTGTTTCTAAGCAAATAAAAATTGCCCCTCAGTTATGAATCAGTGACAGTGGCTTCCAGTTTCCCACAGAGCTGTGGACGATGGGGAAGGCTTTGGGCAGTCCGGGGTGTCCTGGGCAGTCCAGGGTGTCCTGGGCAGTCCCATGTATTCTCCTGCTAGATCAGAGGGCAGGGAACCCCAGCTATTCAGCTACTGCACAGCAATAGAGGGAGAGGCAACCTCAGAATTTGCAAGAATCTTCTCATGAATATAAATGAAAATTTTTTTAAGTCTAGAAGTCCATGTGAAGCAAAATAATCCACCACAGAAACAACCAACTGAAGTTCTTTGAAATATCATGGTCTAGACATCAAAGAGAGAGAGTCCAGGAATACAAAGGCCAACAAGGTGGGTGAGGAATTACACAGCATGAAAAAGGGACAGACACTGCAGCATCTGTCCAGATGAGAGAGTTCTCTCAGGTAAGAATTAAAGAACAGAAACCAACCCCTCAGTCAGGCTGACCACTGTGCTGAGACCCACAATGTCTCTCATCCTGTGACAGAATTTCAACATTTCAGCCTCAGGATATTCATAGCTATGAGAGAAACAGATGGTCTCTCTAAAGTTAAATATTTTTGTCATCAACCTTCTGAAAATGTAGGCTCTTTAAACAGTTTAGACCTTTCAAATGCCTACAAAGACACTTTTAGCACATTTACTGGCACAGAGGGTGCTGCTGTAAATGAAGCTTTCTGCAGGATATTCTCCTCAGCTCCTCCACAAGAGAACAAGTAATGAGCAGCCACCTCTCCAACTCCACTAGAGCTTTGCCACACCACCACCAGCAGCTCTCACCTTCTCAGGGAGGTTCACTCTTACCTGGCTGCACAGATGTCACACAGCAGCTGGCAGGGAACAGGCACGTTTGGGAGCAAAAGCCTCTGTTCTGTTCCCAAATCAGGGACTGAGCCTGAGCTGCCAACTGGGAGCAGCCAAGAACGGCCAGCTGAGACCTGAGATCACTGAGGAGAAGTCCTGCCACCCCAGCAGGAGAACAGAACTGCTGCCCCAGTTCTGCCCCTCTGCCATGGGACGGGTCTGCTCCCTGCAACAGCCTCAGCACTCGTGTTCAGGACAGATCAGCAAGGGATGGGAACTAAAGGAGAAACCAGTAAGGAAAACAGCTCAGCCTCCAGCAGAAGACTAAGTGGTCTAATTTAGTCTAATAAAACCAAGAAAGTTAAGAAAGGATGTATGATTGCTGTCTCTAGATGTTTCAGGAGATAAATGACCTATTTAAATTAGAAGTTAATGCTGACACAAGGGGAAAAAAAAGTAAATGTGAAGGGTACACAAAGCCACTTGTTATCTTTGAAAACTCCTGGAAGGCACAGGATGTTCTAGAAGACTGAAAGAGTGAAGCCCATGACAGACTAGTTAGTTTTTACTCTAGTGATTTTTCCAGACATTGTAATTAAGTTTTAGGTGCTCACAAACAGCACAACAATCAACATGGATCTGTTACCAAGTTCTGCCAAGCCACTCAAATTTCTTTCTGTGGTGGGATAACAGGCCCTGTGGAGAAGGAGAAGTGGTCCATATCACATCTCACACAACCTTCATATAAATAAACTCCAAAGAAAAAAGTCTCGATATTTCAGAGGCAATTAATGTATTCTAATTCATAAAATCACCCATTAGTTGTCCACAGCACTGGTCAATACTTTTATTCAGCAATCTAGCCTGCCCAGCTGCTGAAGTCATCAGATCTGTAAGTGAAGCCTGAAGGGACAACAAAGCATTTGGAAAGACAGGATTGGAAGAAAAAACTTATTTATGTAAATTATCAAAGTGGTGCCTAATGATAGAATGGAAAACAATGATTAAGCAAAGAGAGAACCCTCTGAAACAGTAATTTGATATAGACAAAGGGCACTCCACTGGCTGAACTGCTACAAACACCCTGCTCAGTGTCACAGATGACCAAACCCCAGCTCACCCTGAGGTGTCTGAAGAGCAGCAGAGTCTGGAGCACAGACTGAGCCCTCCTTAGGGCAGACAGAGCCCTGTCTGACACACCTCCCTGAGCTCCTCCCTGAGCACAGCCCGGGGCACAGCAGGAACTGTCAGCGCCACAAAAACAGGGCCTGGACAAAGTCTGGCCCTGCAGCCCAGACAGAAGTCACAGGCACAGGGGAAGAGCTTTGAAATGCCAGAGACTGCAGAGACAAAGGGGCCACACTGATCTCCCTCTCCACTCCAACAACACAAACAGCACTGGCTTTAAGAAACACTGACTGTGCAAGAGGAAAAACCAACTATGAAGTACTGGAATAACCTTCCTGGAGAGATGACATTACAGCTTTTACTTCAGAGTTTGTTTCCTTTTTCATCACCAGCCAGGTACTCCCCAACTGATTTTGCTTCAGACAAAAAGTATGGATGAAATAATACAAAATATTTCTATTTCTATAAAAACATTTAATTTGACATTGAGGTCAGTAACAACACAAGGCTGCCTTTGAGGAAGCAGGGGACAACTTTGAGCGTTTAACTGAAGAGGGCACTCTGGAGTAGGAAAGAATTAATGAAGCATTTTTGTAACACAAATAAAATAATATTATGTAAACTATGTATAATACAAAAATTAATTTTTATTATTATAATAAATTTAATGATGACAAAATTTCAGAATTCTTCATGCTAAAACAAAACACACCTCCCCCCCAAGCCCCTCAACTTGCTGTAAGTCAAACTCTAGTTTTTGAGCTTTCAGAGCATGGAAATGTTATATACAGCCCTTACCAATAAAAAACCAAACCAAACCAACTTTCCCTATCCAGGAGCAGTTTCAGTTCAAATGCTGCTCTGGGTCTGACTGGCACACCATCATTGTGGCTGACATCAAACAGTTTTCATTCCCAGCTCAGACTGTCTGGGCCTGACACTCCCCTCCCAGCAGGAACTGTGGCTTTGGCACCCCCATCACAGCTCACATGATTTCAGCAGCCTGGGATCAAGTCTCGTGCCTATTAATAATTCAGCAGTGGAAGAATTCTGGAAGGAAAGCTGAACATTCCCTGTGATGGCAATGCCAGCACTGAACAGAAACAGTGAAATCACCAAAGCAGCACATTTGTAAGTTCAGGTGGAATGACCTGCACTTGACTCCACCAGCTCTGCAGAGGTACCAACTGCCCTGACAGGTCTCCTTTCTTTTCACCTAAACTGGTGCCATTATCCTCACCACACACCTCATACAGTGCATTTCCCACAGGTGTGCACAGAGGGAACCCACTGGATCAGTGTTACAGCTGTGCTGGATCACGAAATCCTAATGAACAGGAGAATAACTTCAAGATGGCATAAGAAGGAATTCATTTCAACTTGAACTCTGGGGAGATTTCAGTAGTTTCACTGCTAACTCCAGTCCAAATCCAATAAACTGCACCTCCTTCAAGCAACAGCAAAGTGTCAAGAAAGGGACAATTTCTAAAGTTGAAAGAGAAATTATGACTTTCCGAGTATGACCCAGACTCAGATGTTACTGATATTCCAGCAGTACAACTTCACTCCAAGAATCAAGTTGTAAGAGGCTAAGCAGAAACCCTGGAGTTGTGAAGCTGCAGGAGTTCAGCTCTTTTTAAAGACTGCACTTTGTCACTGTGGTCTGTCAAGGTCTGTCACTGACTGAGCAGTGCAAAGACACACAGCAGAGCAATGTAGGCCAAATAAAATATCCCAAATGTGCAAAACAAGTTACAGTAACAAGTCCAATACCTGATTTCTTGGCTGTACTTTGCACTCCTCCAGCACCAGGACTTCCAGGAGAGCCAGTCTTTTTGCTCAAGAGGCTGTTAAAGAAACTAGCCAAGACACCTTCACTTGCAGCATTATCTAGGGAAAAAACAGATATATCACACACAACACTGATAGCTGGTAAATGACAGCACTTATTTTTATATACATACACACAACTGTGTCACTAATCAAGAAACTGAGCCTCAGACAGGAGAGTCTGTCCTTGCTCAGTTTAAAGACACTGGTGCTTTGTTGGCACAGCCAGAGCTGTTACTGCCTTCTGGAATGATGGGGGTGCCACAAAATTTTAATACAAATATTCATATGCTTTTGAGTTTTTACCCAAATGTAGAAGCCAAGAACAGAAATATGAAGTTCGGGTGTGCAATTCAGAGGTTGGTGAGCCCATTAACGACCTGCAGGCTGTGTCAGAGCTGCCCTCCATGCCACAGACCAGAATCTGGCACTGCAGCAACGAGCCAGGAGCCAGCAGTGCATTCCCCCCCTGCAGGTGAGGAACTGCGCCCAGGGCACAGAGAAACTGCACCTGCCCTGCTGTGTCCTCAGAGGAACAACCCCCAGGGATGTGGAGCTGCACCCAAGGGCCAGGCAGGGAAAGGGGGTCATTGCCAGAGTACTCCATCTGCCACAGTGACAGCCTGGGCAGGGTTTGGTGGAACAGGTTTCTCTGTGGATCCCAGAGTAAGTGACAGGACATAAAACTGTGTAGTTTAAAGCAGTCTCCACTCTAATAACCCAACTGATAAATAATGTACTTAGGCAACTTAAGGAAATTACAATGTCTTTGACCTCTGACCACTTGGCACTAACAGAACTCTATTTCAGGATGTATAAATGACAAGAAATAAAATAAAAAAATCAAACCTGATTTATTATATCAATTCATTTGTTACTAAACTGATTATACCATTAGTGAATAAATTCAGAAATCCTTCTACAAAAGAGGATTCTTTTTTAAGGGAAATAACACATGCCAAACAGTAAAATGCTTATTCATACTTTTAATATTTGGATCTGGTTTCTTAACTGCTGTTATTGGGGAGGCACTGGGTACGTTGGCAGGACCAGCTCTGCCCTGAGTCCTCGGGGATCCTGCAGGGCCTCTGGCAGGAGATTCCTTAAAAACAGTCCAAATCACACAGATCAGAGCAGAACTCCAATGGAACAGGCACATAAAGCAAATGCAGCATTAAACACAACTGACCCTTCCAGCCTCTCTATCAGCACTGCAGGGCTGCACACTGGAGAAGGAACCAAACACCCACCCACCAGTGATCCTGGGGATGTGCCCCACCAAAAGAAAGGCTGAATCACTGCAGGAATATTTCAGTTCAATAATCATCAGATATTTCTATGTTTCTACAGTGATTTGAAGCAACACTTTAAAGTATTGCCTTATTATTTGTTTGCTTTCTGCAGTTTGAGGAGATGATGTGGATTACATGTAAATTTAACAAATAAACCCCTGCAGGTCAGAATCATCCCCTTTTCCCTACAAGGAAACAAAACACCTCCCACTCTTTTCTCTTGGATCTACTTACTGATGCTCTTGTAGGCGTTGCTGGCTGTTTGGCAAGGAATGACTGCAGAAACAACACATCCAAGTATTAAATACAGTCCAGAAAATGTAAAGGAATAAAATACAGTGAAGCTGACTAACCACTAATTTATTTGATTTTGTTCCCTGATATTTACAGGGTTTCTCTTGGATACACTACCCAACTCTGTCTCTAGAGGACTGAGCTACAATGAAAAAACAAACTTTGGTCCTTTATCTTCTATAGGCAGTGCAGAACAAGACACCTCAGTCTGTAACCTGGAGGATGTTTACAATCAACTGCACAGGAACTATTAGTATGTATTTAAACAACAGAGCAGTAAAGAAAATGACAAGTTACTCCACAGCCAAATTTGCCACCTTTCAAGCCTCTGGCTGGAAGCAAACTGCAAATTCAGATGTCAGATTCGGTCAGACCCACACAATTATGTGGTGAAATTCCAAATTGTCCTCTTGCCCTCTGACATGTAAATCATTCTGTTCTCAGCATCTCTGCCTTCCACCTTGCCAAGATAAGGGGCCATATTTCCTACCTATACTTGTGAAAATACAGCCTTATTTCACAATTCCATCTGGATTTGCACAGCTGAAAAACAGCTGCCCAGTGATTTAAATGAGAATGAAAAACTGAAGGCAAAGCCATGGAGAACTTAAAAGTGAAACCTTATATAGTAAGGACTTATTTTCTCTCTTCCATTCTTACCTGCTGCTTCATGAGAAACACTTGCTCATCTTCTGCTGCCAGCTCCTTATCATGGACTAACTGTTGAACAAAACAGTGTTATTAGAAGGAAAAACTTAATCTAACTGGGTTTTATGTTTTGGTGATCAAAAGGGAAGAGAGAGAGATAAATCTTTAAGACCAATCTTTACTTTAAAAAAAAAATAATAATATTATTAAAGAAATTGTCAGTAACAGAATATTGTAAGACAAGAACTATCAGAGCAGACTAACACTGATGCTGTGAGTGGTGTCCCACACAATGAACACTTGGAGAGCAGCCACATCCTTTTGCAGTTCAGACACCAATCTCAGCAGCAGCTCCTCAAAGACCTGAGACTGCCTTGCTTTGCCTTCACACAGAACCTCAGGGCCCTGTGTCTCACAGGTGTAAATCCTGCAGCAGAATTCTCCATTTTCAGTGTTTCTACCCCACACATGCAAAAGTGGTACCATTTGAAATACAGTATTTCTGGACTGCCTTTCACTCAATACGGGGAATTTGCTTGCAGTATTTTACATAACCAGAAAATGAAAGCCTGATGTTTCACACGTCAGGATTTATAAAAAAAGTTACTTTTATATTTGGAATTCTTCAATATTAACAGTCCTTAGCAACCATTCAAGCAACCTGCACTTATTTGTTGGGAGGCAGAGAAGAGTTTACCCCTTTTTACCTTTCTCACAGGAGGTTTTACAATGAAGTCCTCATATGCATCTTCTGGTTTTACTGTCGTGAAGTTTTCATGCAAAATGGCAATTTTCTTCTCATTGTCCCAACCAGCAGGTCTATAAAAAGGAGGAAAGCTTTGCCTTTTCAGTCACAAAAAGCTCTTCTACAGAGACCATTTATTCATTGCCCTCTACTTAAAAAAGGCCATTTGCTTCCAGGTCAGTCCTAATGCTCAGCTAAATTCCACAGATACAACACTCTGAGTCAGGGAAGCAGGGAATGTGCACTGGGCTGTTTCTTCAGCTGGGGCTCTCACAGGACACACATTAAGCTTTTGAACAACACAAGCCATTGAGGTTATTCATACACATCTCACAAGAAGTGTGGTGCCTAAGAAAACACTGAAACCATGCTGCTTGCACAGGGGACTCACATAAAAACTGCATCCTTTTCCACCACTAAGGCAGGTGTGGTAAACTGGAAACCGTATGTTTTATGTACAATGTACTTATATAGCAGGTCAAGGTTCTTTTCCTCCTTAACTGATGTATAAATCAAGGCAGCCCCATCTGAGCATCTATTTAAGGAAAATGATGTAGGATATAGCAAGAAATTATAGTAAGAATTTAAAAGCAGCAGTTAATAGACATGTATCTACCAGACTCAGTTTTGAGTAGTTCAAGGCAAAACCTGGAGCCATCAGGGAGAGGGAGGGGGTATAAGAGGACAAGGCTCATGATGGTTTTCTTTGCCATACACAAAAGTTACTCATCCTCCCAGGCACTTGTCTGGGAATAACTCAAACACTTAAGAGACAGCTGAGATCTCAGGTTTGCATGCAAATTGCAAACTCTGAGGGGAAATAAAAAACCCCACCTCACAAAATGTAAGCCAAATCCTTTGTAAAGGAACAAAAGCTCCAAACCCCACGCACAAGTTAAAAAGTACAGAAACCTCTATATATCTCTCAACATTTTCAAAACAACAACTGCAATTTCTTGGGTTAACATGACATGCAATTCAACATGAAACCCCCTGTTCTTGCTTCCAGAGCCCAGGCAAATCCTGAGAAAGGATACACTGTAAGCAGAACCTCCGGATGTGTGACTGGATGAAGTCGAAGTGCTCTTCCCTGTAGTCGTGCTCCTTCTCCAGCACACTCACTGCATCACACTGCCAGGGAGGGAGGGAAACAGAACCAGAGGGAACCCATCATTGCAGCCCAGCACACCCCAGAATATCATCTGGAACATTACACACACAGCACACTTACTTTGAGCCTTTGGTTTTAAAATGCCACCATTAAATCACAAAATAAAGTAATTACTATTCCATAAAAGTAAAAGCTGACACTGATGGCAGCAGCTCACTTGTAAACTAAATCCCTTTACTGTTAATCCAGAAATTCACCCTGCTTGTCTGTAGGAAGCTTGTCTTCCAAAAGAAAAGGAATGAAACTCTTCCAGAGTAGCCAAGAGAAGCAGGAACTCACTTTTGTGCACACCACCAGCACAGGAATCCCCAGGTTGTGGGTCAGCACGTTCTCTCCCAGGGGCAAAGAAATGTGTTCATCCTCCTGGCCAGAAGAGGGGCCTCTCCTCTGGGGTGACCCCTGGTAGCCTTCTTCAGGTTCCACATACTCTTGAAACTCCTTTATAACTATTAGGAGAGAGATTTTCTTAAGGTACAACAAAGGAACTCGTTCTTTTTAAACCATAATTAATCTATGACTAACTAGAAATTGTTTTATTTTTATACTGCATGAGAACTGAATGCAAGTTAAGCCCTGGTGTCCCTTCAAACACAAGTCTCTTCCACCCAAACTTAGAGCAAACCACATCAGGTGGGACTTGGAGCCATTATAAATAACCAGTGAGCTGCAAGAGCTGTAGTACCCACAAATGCACATTCCTCAACATTTCCTTGCAAGGGAGTTGACAAAAGAAAACATAAATGTAGTTTAGCAACACAGCCTCTGCTCAGTCAATTTGTATGTGTTTTGGCAGGAGTGGTGAGAATGTAAATGTACCCAGAAAACACCAAGCTGAAACAGCCACTTTTCCTTCTAAACCATTACTGAAGTTTCTATTACTCTACATCCTGTTGCAGGTGTGCAGTGCTAGAAACATAAAACCTGCACTGCACAAACACAGACCCAAGGACAGCTCCATGTCATGAAGAGACTCAGTTTACTCTGGAAAACGACAGTGGGGTCCAGGGGAAACAGATGCTTTCTGTGTTTTCAGTATTTCAATTTTATGGCAACAATGAGTGTTCCAGTAATACTGAACACTGTCAGACACTGAAGCACCTGAGAAGTGGCACTGACACCAACCTGGAAATGCACTGTGACCCCTCACATGCTTTATCAAATCTGGGCTGAATTTACAGCTTTAATGTCCTTTTCCAGGGTGAGAGCCCCCAACCAGCCACATCTGTACTGGAGGTGTCTGCTCCAGGCACAGCACTGCACTCTTCCTCACAGCAATCCCACCTGCAGCCTCCTCCTCCTCCTCCTCCTCACTCAGCCACAGAAATGCTCACAGAAAGCCAAGCAAACTCCATGACTTGCTCTTTATTTTAGGAACAGTGGGAGCAAACTGACTGTGTGTAGAGTGAGGAAAACTCCTGGGAAAGGCCCCCCATCCCCAGCACAGTCCCAAGGAATCTGCTGAGTGCATCCTCCCCGTGCCAGGGAAGGAACTGTGAGGGCCTGCAGCCCTGAGGAAGGGTAAAACCTCGGGGAAGATTTCATACAAACCTTGCAAAATTAAGTCACTGTACCCTTCCAAAATAGGAATCATTCCTGCACTAGATGGGGGTGTGGAAGGAAGAGCAAACCAGACAAACACCCCTGTTCAAACCTACACAATGTACAGTTTTTAGCTGAAATATAAAATTGTGATTCTTGTGCAAAAGAAGAGGAGTCTAGTCCAGAGAAGAGCTTAAAACCTCCAAACTAAGTGTAGACCATGAGACTTCCAGTCACCAATCGAGAATATCCCAGTGTCCAAGGAAACAAACCCAAGGGATGCAGCTGCTTTCAGGGTGGGCAGGCAGTGCCTTCTGGTGGAGAGGAGCAGCAGTGCCGAGGGATGCTCTGCCCTCCCTGCGGGAGCCTCGGCAGGGCCAGGCACAGTCCCCCGTGTGTACTGGCTGTGCCACCAAAAGCAAACCAATTCAGGGCATTTCAGTAGAGAAGGGCTTTAAGTACTTACTTTTATTAACTTTCCTATTACTCAGACTCTTCCAGCTCAGGATAGCAAAAATCCTACTGAAGAGAAGTGCATCACAGCAGTTTCAAAATCACCACTTACCTCTCCTACAAGGGTCAGATAAGCCCCTCAGACTTAATCACATGTAAAAGAATATTTGCCAACACTGCTCTCAATTTACTACAGCATTATAACCAGGCAATATCTGTTTCCTATGTTTGGTTCATATCAAAGCAAAAAAATCTTTTCTTTACTCAGATCCTCACTAACATAAACCCCTTCAAACCTGGGAAATTAAAGTCTCTCCTGAGAACAGTTAAGACTTAACAATGTACCACAAACCATTATTCAAGATGCCCCAAGAATTTTACTAATTTAAACAGTAAAACCCTCAGAATTTCGATGGCACATCTTGATGGATTTCTGCTGCATGGGAGTGAGGATCCCAATCCCAGAGAGCCAGGACTTCCAACTCTTCCCTCTCCCAAGACAGGGGCACCAAACCACACCCACCACAGAGCAGCCACCAAGGCCAGACCTCACTGGGGTGATCCACACACATGGAGGGAGAAAAAACTTCGCTGTGGAGCTGAACTGGTGTGTGGATTGTGAGTAAAGCACAAGGTGTGGCACTGAGCCCTGACAGAGACAGAGACACATGGGGAACACTCAGCTCTAGTGACAAGGACATCTGCTGATGCTCTAACTAATAGCTACTAGAGTGAAAAAAGGTAAAAGCCATAGGAAAAACCTGAACTCCTGCACCTTGAACAGAGAAACAACTTTAATTCAGAAACAAGTATATGTAGGTGTTGCTGCTGTTTGGCAAGGAATGACTGCAAAAACAACACATCCAAGTATTAAATACAGTCCAGAAAATGTAAAGGAATAAAATACAGTGAAGCTGACTAACCACTAATTTATTTGATTTTGTTCCCTGATATTTACAGGGTTTCTCTTGGATACACTACCCAACTCTGTCTCTAGAGGACTGAGCTACAATGAAAAAACAAACTTTGGTCCTTTATCTTCTATAGGCAGTGCAGAACAAGACACCTCAGTCTGTAACCTGTAGGATGTTTATAATCACCAGGTACGTGGCTGTTCCCAATAGGCTGTTAAACACTTCAGGACTGTCACTGAAGGCCCGTTCCCTTTGGAAACTCAGCCCTGTTCCCTCCCAGCCAGGCTGCCCATGGTGCTGTGGGACCCTGCCCTGTGAGCAGCCCAAGCAGCCCCTGCACTGAGGGGGGCTCTGACACAGCAGGTTAAGGCTTTACCCACACCCCCACAGCCATTCCTCACTCTCAAGCTCTGAGTTCCTTGTGTGCCCAAACAACTCATACAATCTTCTCTTCTTCCTTTTTCCTAACAGGGTATGAATATTTGCCCCTCCACATAATTCACACTAAGGAATCATCTTCTACATGGCATGAAAAGCAACTCTTTAAGAAGAAGTAGGAGAAAGCGACTTTGGTTTAAGGTTTTTGAACAGGGATACACATAAGATGATGCACCACAAGACAGGAGGCCAGAGAAGCAACTGTTCACCTGACAGATCAGGAACATTCTGCTCCTGAGCAGAGGCTGAGCACCAGGATGCCCAGGTGATGGCATGCCACTGAAATCACACTGAGTTACCCACCAAGCTTGAGGCTTATCAAGGTAAAAAGCCTTTTATTTACAATTTTGCATGTAACACAGCAAGGTTCCAGCAACCTGTTCTGCTGTCACAGCTGCCAACAGCTGCTCACTCAGGACAGGCACCGACTGGAGCACCACCAGGAAGCACCCACAGTTATTCTTAGGCTTGACTGTTCTAGTAACAACGAGATCCTCAGGCCTGGAGTTCTGTTTAACTGCAATATGGAAACGGGAGGCAAACATTGTAACTTACTCAACTGGGTGAATCCCCAAGGCCCTGAACAGAAGGAGAGAAATGCAGAACATTTTTTCTGAGACAATCACTCCCTCCTTACACTCTCTAAAGCTGCACAATCAATTCACACTTTACTGATCATAAATTTTAGTTTTGTGAAAACAATTCCTAGACAAAAAAAGCCTGGGCAAACCAGGTTTATTTTATCTTTTAGCTTAAGAACTCTTTCAGCTGTATGTCAGACCAAAAAAGGTACACAATCTGAAACTAATTCAGCTTGAATGGGACACTACTGAATTTTCAGAAAAATCCTGTTGTGTCTCAAGTTTCAAACCCTCCAGAGGACATTGGTATAACTGCCATTTTACACCTCCTTTCTGCAGCTCTTGATTCTGGACAGTTGTCATTTCTGCTTTGCTGTCTGAAGTAGGAAGGCAAAATTTACATCTTCCCTGAAATAATTATTCAAATGTGTTATTTAAATAATGATATATCATAATTAAGCCTGAATTAAATTAGAACATGTGACATTCTGTATCTGAATTCACATTAGCCAAGCAAGGAACTCCCAGAGCAGGAGTGCAGACAGAATGTTCTTGTGCACTCTGAACAATTCCACCTCTTCCAAGGCAGCCTGTTGCTCCTCCATGTGTGTCCTGCTCCCACCCTGGAAGCTCTGTGACTCAGATGGGAGGTTTCTCCAACACCAGCCCAGGAAAGCCAAGAGCCCAATCTCCAAGAGCAAACAGGACTAAATGCTGGGTGGAGAAAGGCCCCACAACCCCCGGCACCAAAGCCAAGCAGTGCAAAGTCCAGCCCCATGGAGAGGGGGGAGCCAGATGGAGGGTTTCTGGAAGCTCCTCACACCTTGGCAATGGAGAAAGAGGAGCTCAGCAGCACCTGGGGCATGTCCCGGGGAGTGCTGTGCCAGGTCAGCAGCCAGGCCAGGTGGTATGGTCTGAGCAGGCAAAATGCCAACTGCTCAGTACAGAGTCAGAGAGTCCCCTCCCAGGGAAAGGGAGTGAGGGGAAAATAAAATTAGAAATAAAGCTTTGAAATGGTAAGGTTTTTATATTTACATAAAAGAAAATTTAAAACAGAATACATATATATATACAAAGATGAAAAGAAATAATAACACCTTCACCAAGCCACCTCAGTTAATAAACCAAATACCAAACTACCCAAACCCCAGAAAACCTCCCAAAAACTCTTGCTGAGAAACCTCCCAGCAAGAAAGAGAGAAAGTTAACAAGAAAATGTTCTTTGCCAGCTCAAACCATAACAGGAGGCCCTGCAGCCCCCCAGCCCTGCCACAGGAGCAGCACAGACCATGGCTCAGCAGCTGAGGGCAGGGGACACCAGAGCCCCTGGGGCTGTGGGGCAGGGGGTCCCTGCAGTGGGGACACCTGAGCCCCTGGGGCTGTGGGGCAGGGGGTCCCTGCAGTGGGGACACCAGAGCCCCTGGGGCTGTGGGGCAGGGGGTCCCTGCAGTGGGGACACCTGAGCCCCTGGGGCTGTGGGGCAGGGGGTCACTGCAGTGGGCTCAGCACATCCCACCATTCTGCACCCCGTTCCTATTGGCTGTTCCTGTGCTTCATTAGCCTGGGGCTCACATGTCTGGGCTGTTGCAGCACAGGATCTGTCCATGCTGGGAGCAGCAGTTTCCTCAGGAAGCACAGGCAGCAGGACTCCAGCAAGGAGCACTTTGCTGGTGCAGCTCCTGGATGGACAGCAGGCCCAGGGCTGTCCTGAGGCTCTGCCCCAGCTGGAATGGGCTGTGAGGGGAATGCCCACCATGGCCAAAGTTCTGAGCACAGACTGGCCCCAGGGACAGCCTGCAGGAAGTCAGAAGTGCCACGGGTGTCCTGCACAGGGCCTGGGAACAGGAGGGAGCTGCAAGTTTGGGCAGGGACACATCCCAGCCCCTGTGTGACCCCCGTGCTGCCCCTGCCCCAGTTCCAGGGATGGCAGCAGAGTCCTGCCCGGGCAACTCAGCATCCCCAGACCTGCCCCTGCCCTCCCCTCCAGCACAGCACAAAAGAAACCAGGAGCTTCTACAATACTTTAATTCAGAAATCTCTAAGTTACCACTATTGGAAAGTTCCAATCTCCTCAGACAGGGCACTAAAGCTCTGCCAGAGGTGTAACTGGCTCCTCCAACAGAGGGCACTCAGTGAAGGCTGAAACACTTCTCAAAACCAAAATCTAAGTGCACAAACTCCACATTTATCTGGATTTCCATAATATTTGCTGTCTCAGAAAAAGGCAAATTGGGTTAACTTGTATTTTGATACTAGAACTGCCTTTCTGTTTCCCATTCCCAAAAAATTTCTCACACACAAAAACCCCAAAACTTTCTCCATTCAGAACTGTCATATTTTACTTTTTTTTTCTAATATAACCTGATGATCAAACCCAGGTGGTTTCAAGTTTAAACTCCAGCTCATGTGCTGTAGGCACAAGACTTTTGGGAACATAATCATTTAACATTCAGAAGGGATATCAGCTATACAAACACACCTGAAGGCTCACAGGCCAAACAGATCCCACTGACCCCTAAAGGGATCCTCAGGAACCCCCCAGACAGTATTTGCAAGTTTTACACACTCCAGCACAGAGAGCCAGCCCAGAACAAAAGCAGCAACCAGGAAGGACCAGTCTGAGTCTGTACTTCACCTGAAAAGGAGTGCATGTTCCTATGGTCCTTTCCACTGAAGGAATTTATTTTGGAGTAATTCAATATGAAAACAGGAAAAATCCTCAAGAACCATTCAGAACTGTATCAGGGGGGGAAAAAGCAGCTGCAGGAAACAACACTGCAGCAATGACTGCTTGCCAGTGCCACGGGGATGCCAGGAAAGAAGGTCAATTTATACAACATTGCTAAAGTCACAGGGTAGGAATGGCTGTAGTGAGAGACAATTAAATGTACCAGGGTCATAGTCTGAGCTCCAAGAAAAACAAGGGCAAAGAGACCTTTTAGAAGACAAGCTCAGGGTGGGAATGGGACCTGGCTCAGACACCAGGAAAGCAAACACCTCACTTTATTGCTGAATTTTGTCACCATTTTTTAGAATTGTCATTTCATGGAGTTATTTTTTAAAAATTGCCCCTTTGACAAAACAAATTATCAAAATTCCATTATTGCATGGGATGTGGACCAACAATTCACCAGATGTTTTGTTAGCACAGCAAAACTGGAAGAGTTGTTTTAACAGTCTATTTGAATTAGAGTTGCAACCACAACTTCTAAGTAATTCTCATCCAACTCAAACCAGTAATGCAAAGAAATCTCATTTCAGAGAATGTTGCAGAGCTAATTAAAAAAAGAACAAGAGTTTATGGATGCAAACACTTACACTTCTGCTCCATGTGCCTCATCTCCTCTGGAGGGATTTTCATCTTATCAATGTGTTCTTGCAGGACACTGGCCCATTTCTGTAGAGACTCCATAACAGTCCAAGGCCTCGACATGTCAGCCACAAAGACCACGAGGGTGTCCTGCAGGGACTCGGCCGACACGGCGAACTTGAGCAGCCCCTTGTGGTACAGGTCTCCATCCAGGATCCACACGTTGCAGCGGGTGTGATCTGCAGGGAAAGCAGCAGCTGAGCCTCAGGGGCCAAGGGCTGGCTCTGCCAGGGCAAACAGGAGGGCAGTGCTGCCCAGGGAGGCCCAGGCCCAGCAGCCTGCAGGGCTCTCAGACAGGTTCACGTGGTAATGCCCACACTACTCAGCAAATGCTTCCCTTTCTGGGCTCAGAGTATTTTCCTTAAACAAAATCATTCCTGTTCTTGGGCTTTTCCTAAGGACAGCTGACACAGCAGCCCTTGACTGGAACCATCACATTCCAAGAGAAAACAGAGGACATGTGACATCTGTAACTGAGGGAGAGACCCCGCCCGAGGTTCCCTCAGACACACCAGCTGGTTTGACACTGCAGACACCCCCAGCAGAAACAAGCTGCAAACAAGATACAGGCAATAAGCAGCTTATGTTTCTGCACAGCAGTGGGAGGGGCAAACACAGGATAAACTCCAATCTACCCAGCAAGGTTGTGCTCCCTGCTCTGAACTCACACTGACGTGACACTGGCTGCCACTTGCAGGCTCCTCACAGGAAGAGCACTAGAGAAATGACTTGGGATTTGAGCTTTTGTGTTTCTCCCCCAAGGGCTTTGACAGTGGCTGGACACTTGGTTGGAATGCAAGGTGGGGTGGGATCACCTGGCATTTCACCCCAAAACTGAACTCTTGGCAAGAATACAAAAACTGAAAATCAAGTATCCTCCAGGAATGATGTATCAGGTACCAGGAACAACCAATTCTGGCCAAATTAAAAAAAAAACAACTTAAAAAATTACTTCATCCTCAGCATTTCCTCTTGAATAGGACCATTGTTTCTATCTTCTAGACTCTCCCTAGTACCTCTCCTAAGTATTCACTGCTCTGCTGCAGCTATCCAGAGGGAACAGTGGCTCTCTCTTGCACTACACACAAAACATGGGAATTCTTGAACAGACAGATCTGCAAACCAATCACTGCAGAACTCAGATTTTCCAGACAGCTACTGAGTTCCATGGCTATGCTGCCTCACTGTGCTGCTCTGTCCTGAATCTTTCAGCTTGTCAAAACAAATCCAGTTAGTGTGGCTACAATAACTTAATTCTAGAAGGAATCCATCAGGATCCTTCCTGGCTCCAGAAAAAGGCAAAACCTGCCTAAGAACTCTGGAAGGAGATAAGACTACAGACATACACCCCTTTCATCAAGTCTTGGGCAAAATCACATCCAGATGCTGCATGTGGGCAGCCTTCATTTAGCATGTTGTGCTCCTGCTGCTCACGTTCTGTGGGGCTGTCCCAAGATACTCCACACCAGCCATCACACACACAGGCCACACTTTGAGCTGTTCTTACCTCCACCTGCACCTCAGAGCAGCCTCCAGCAAACAGTCAGGGTAACCCCTGTGCATCCAAGAGATGCACCTGCACACTCCGCACTGCTCCCCCACCCACTGGGATCCCACGGGATTCTCACAGCACTGGATGTTTAAATCTAAGGCTGTCAAAGACCTCTGAGGACAGAGGGAAGGTCTGGTAAAAGTTTGGAAAAACAGAAAGCAAGGTAGGACACAATGTGAACACATTTACACATTTCCTATTACACACCAGTAAATGAAACATCTGGGCAGGACACTCTGCATTCTAGAAACATCCTTTGTGCATTCCCAAAAGCAGAACCTGCCAGTGATAAACACCCCATGAGCCTTCTGTGAGCTCAAGGTTATTAATAGACATGAACTGTGTCTGTGTGTGCACAACTGTCTCCTTGGAGCATGAATGGAAGTTTTAGAAACCCAACTAACCTGGTTCAAAGTTTACAGCTCTGACCAGGACTCTGATGGATTATCCAGTGGGGAGTGCTTGGATTGCAGGAGAGAGTCTCACACCTTGGCAAGTAACAAAAATGAATAAATATCCTAATTCACTGCTTCTAAGTAACTTCCTAAAGCAAATATCTACGAGTTTGTTTGCTAAACAACTCTGTCCCAGTTAAGGATTTAATTTTTACTTAACACCTGGAATGCAGACTGGAACTAGAACACACGTGGAACTACATTTGGGACTCTCACTCAATGAAATCAATCTGCCAGGGAGACTGGAAGCCTCTCACTCACATTCAAATGTGCTTTAACAAAAAATGCAAGACCGTCTGCAAAGGAAAGGGTTTGCTCCTCTCTTACAGGGGAGACGTGTGTCTTGTGAGTGACATTTGCTGAAACACAAAACACACTTCAAAACACAGCACTGGTTGCTCACCCTTTGGCAAGGACTTGATGGCAAATTCAGCTTTGTCAGCACCACATGAAGCTCCTACTTAATCATGACTGTTAACTGGGCCCTTCACAGTGGCTGTGACTGAGACACCAAAACAGAGTAAACAGTGACCAGATCCTGTTGCAAAAGCAGGTGCTACTTATTACTGCTAAAATACATTCCTAAATCCTGTCAATATTGCATTATCCCTTTAGCCATGAAAAAGATTTGCCAGCTTTGATGAATTTTATTGCAGATTTGTGCATTTATTCACAAGGTACAATTAGATATCCCTTGCCCAAGCAGTGAAGAGGAGCAAAAAAGGAGAAAACTTCCACGAGAACCACTTCAAAGCTGTTGACCAAAAAAGACAATTTTCCCACAGAAACCAGTGTACCAGCAAGGTTTGGCTCAATGTGGAACAACCAGTTCCACTGGAATATGCACATGATATGACTGAGGCCAGTCCAAACCTGAGGCAAACCTCAAGATTTTGTTACAAGTAAGAACTGAACAGCAGAAAGGCTCAGCTTGCCTGGCCCAGTGAGGACAGCTGTGCTGCCCTGGCAGTGAGGCAGCTCAGAGGGTGCTGGGGGGTTGTGAGTGCCAGCAGGGCCAGCAGCACCACTGCAGGGCCACTCCTGGCTGGCTCCCTGTCCTGCTGCACACCCTCGCTGTCACTCGGCCCTGTCACTGCAAGGGGCCCTAAAGGCTCCTCTACAAACACAGATCCTGTAAGAAAATGATGCAGAGCTTCTCCTCTATCTCCCACCAATTCAGATTCTGTCTTCTCCAAAGCAGACTGACCAGCACAGACACCAAACATCTGCTCATCACAAAGCCAAAATTAACACTGGCCACACTCCCCAAGAAATGCCACTGACCGAGGGCTTTGGGCCTGACCTCCAGGGTCAGCTGATATTCCAAGTAACACCCCAGCTAGTGCTGTAAGGGATGAACAAGGATGCAACGTCTGCAGGAGCTGCCATATGCTCCAGGGATAATGCACCTGGGGATTGAGGAGAATCCTCTCCAGGACTGCTCCTCAGGCACCTCCAAACCTCTTCTGAAATGCCTCAGCCTGGGCACAACTTGGGACAGCATTCCAGGAGAGAGACTTTCCAGGCAGAGAGGGAGGAGCAGACTCAGATTCTGAGTTACTCTGAGCCCTTGGGGCCAAAGCCCTGCATGTTACACTGAAGGGCACGTGACAGGCCCGGAACAGCTGGAGACCAACAGTGGCCACCCCGGGCACTGCCCCCCACGCTGGGCACCTGCCCCCCACGCTGGGCACCTGCCCCCCACGCCGGGCACCTGCCCCCCACGCCGGGCACCTGCCCCCCACGCCGGCCCCCCGCCACTGCCCAGAGCCCACCAGGTGACAGGGAAAACTGAAAACTTAGTGGGCACCTGCATGAGCCACAGGGCTCCTTCAAAAAAGAGGTGTTTTCTGTGCATTAGTTTAACTTTCCCACAAGCTAAAAAGAAACATTTAATCCTTAGGGGAAAAGTAACTGTAAACTAAGATGTGCATCCAGCAATCTAGAGAAATTCTACTTTAAATGCAGGAGGAGCTGAGTTCAAATATTGCTTAAATAAGAAGGGGGAAGGGGAGGGATGGAGTAAGAAACAACACAGATCTTCCTTAAGATCTTCAAAGGGAGGTGGGAGGTGGATAATGACTCAGCACTATGACCAAAATATTTCTGCTGGAGAGAATATTCTTCTTCATTTCAGAAGAGCGTAATGCAAAGAGAGCAAACAAACGTTCTACCACCTGGGAAAGAAGTTGAGATCTTCTCACTCCACTACAGAGTTTCAGCAAGCAGTGTTGATCTGACAGCCCTGGAATCTTGTGGTCTGCTCATGGATAGGCTGGGGTGTAACAAAAAGCAGACACTCTCAAAGCCCTGTATCTGCAGTGAGCTCCTGAATGCTTGTCCTGAGTTTCCTCACGGCTTCCAAGAGCTGTGGGTCAATTATAAAGGCTTTGTTCCCCAATCTGTAACTGAGCATACACACATCTGAAGCACACACAGAGCTTAAAAACCAAATCCAAACCTGTCCTAGAGAAGGAAGGGTGTTATCTCAGCCTGCTGGGAGGTCCTGACCCACTTTGCTATTTATTTTGCTTGCGGGTGACACTAATGAGACAGAAAGGAAAAAAGGATGTATTATTAGATCCTAACACATCCATTAGAGGGATGCATGAAGACCTGAATTCTCCAACTGAGCCTGCAGTCAGTCAAAAAGGTCTCTTTTTCCCTGTTAGTGCTGCCTGAGTTCTTATGACAGGCCTCTCCTAATCACCTCATATTCTTATCACTTTCAGATATTGAGAATGGCCACAAAATATTTCCAGAGTAGGGATATACTTGAGGTTTGATAGATAACACCAGGAAAAACAGCCCAGCAAACATTTTTCTGCTTCTAATCCCATCCCTTTGAAGCTGCCAGAAGCCTGATGACACAGGCTGTCCTAACACTCCGTATCACTGGGCCCTTCCCCCCTGAAGTGTTTACACAGAACTACAGCAGACTGTGCAGGAGGGAGAACCTGAGGCAGCCCAGAATGCCTCAGCACTTACAGTACAGCCCCAAGGATTTTTAGGAACTGCAAGATTAGGAGGCCATGGAAGACACAGGCAATGCACCCATCCACTCATTGTGCCTGACAGTGCCCACAGACAGTTTCCTGCCACAGGAGAGCAGGACCCACCTCCATAACACCCATCACACATGGCACTTAATCGCTCCCCAAGCCTCAGGACACCTTCAGTGTCAAAATACCATGACAGGATCTTCCTGGTCCCCCTGTTTTCAGGGATGGGGATGAACCCCCACCATTGCTTCCCTTTTCTGCACTCAAAACTCAGAAGGAAGTCATGAATAGGGAAACTGTCATTCCCCATTTTTAAAGACAAACTAACCCAAGGAGTCAGATCTCCAGAAGCTTGTCCAAAATGAGACAAGCAGAGGTAGATTTATGAGCTCACTCCCCAGTAATTCCCTTCTCCAACCTTCCCCAAAACAGGACTGTTCTGATCAATTAGACCTACTTTTAAATGTTCTTATCACTTCCCTCCTATACAGTAGAGACAAGCAATGACCAACAGCAACAAAAAGACAAGAGGCAAAGAGACAAGCTGCAACTTCAGCAAAGGAAACACTAATTCTGACTTGAAGTTTGTTCTTCAGTCAGTCAATTCTAACAGAATATCTGTTACAGTTCACCAGAGCTCCACACACAGCGCCCTGAGAAAGCACCAAACCTGTGGCCACAAACCCACACCCAGAATTCACTTCCCATGGATGTATCACTTACTTTCTCCAGTCACTAAGTAGCCACACCAAATGCCATTAGAGCTGCTACAAAGTCAACATCAGCAAATGTATCTCCCGTCCTGGTGAAGGGAGAAGGTCAAGCTGCCAGAAGGGCAAGGGAAGGAATTCACCCTGGCTGTGGAACATCCCACAGCACAGACAGGGGACAGCCTGTCAGACACGCGGCCCAGCGCTGAACCAGCTGCCTGGGTGGAACCCAAACACGCTCATAAACCACAGCTATTAACGTGGTATGTCAGCTACCTAATTACAGTAAAGAGATTACATACTAAATGAACTTACCATCTCTATCCTCGTCGTGGATATTCAGATACAAGTATTCCAGTCCTCTTCCTTTCTTGCCATGCTCTGCTCCCTGTATTTTAGCCATGAGTGTGGTTTTACCTGAACCATCATCACCTGCCAGTAAGTTTGTACAGGAAAAAAGAAAGACACCTTCAGAATTACTTTTAACTTCATAGAAAAAAATTATTTAAAACTTGCTTAATTAATCAGAAACATCCCTGTACATTTCTGAATCACAGTTGTTTGTGTTTCTCAAGTATTTCAGCTAAATCCAATGGCTTATACCATAAGAATGAAGGACTGACTTATTATTACTTAATATATTATAAATTCAACAGTGCAAATCAAAAAGAAAGTAAATCTAGTGAAGACACAACCACAGGTCAAATTACATAACGCAGCTGTAACAAACCCCTGTGTCAGTCTGTTCCCATCATTGCTCCAAACACGCCTTGCTCCTACAAATAAAAAACACAGCAAACCATCACCCCGCTGCTCCCGTGTGTTACTTACCGAAAACGAGGATGTTCTTGCCCGACGGCAGTTTCGACCTGGACCGCGTGGAGACTTCGCTGAGGATGGAGGACCTGGAAAAGCAGCGCAGGAGCGGCGTTATTCCGGCACAGGCACACAGACACAGGCAGAGGCAGAGGCACAGCGACATCCCGCACGGACACACAGACACCCCGCACACAGACACACGCACGGGCACAGGCACAGGCACAGGCACACACACCAACACACACACACACACACTCGCACAGGCACACACACACTCTCACAGGCACACAGACACACCCCCCCGCATACACTCCCGCACCCCCGGCCTGACACCGGGAGCCCCCCGCACACACACACAGGCACACCCGCACACCCCCCCAGCACCCCCGGCCTAGCACCGGGACCCCGCACACACACACAGAGGCACACATACACCCCCGCACACACGCACACACACACACCGCACCCCCGGCCTGGCACCGGGACCCCGCACACGGTGCCGCGGCTGCCGCAGCCCGGCCGCGCTGTCAGGCCAAGGACCGGCTGCTGCCTCCGAACAGGCCAAAGGCGCGGCGGCACCTTCTGAGAGGAGCTTGTGTGATTTCAAACACACCTGCGGCAGCGCTTTAGGTCCTTCTCCCCTGCGAGAGGCCGCGTTACTGCAGAGCATCACTTGTCAGCTGCTGACTAACCCTGCCCACCATCGGCCGCCGTGATCTGTACCCTTCCTCTGCCGCCTCCGGTACATCCAACGGCGTTACTCGGGTACAGCCCCCAGGCGCACACGCTCTGGGGTGTCCCGGCCCCGCTGCCGCTGCCCCAGCCCCGCACTGCCCGGCCCCGGCCCCAGCCCCGGCCTCACA
>VWZD01011476.1:121197-158651 GCA_013396695.1 Sakesphorus luctuosus
GCTCCCTGGATCAATGCTCCTGGATCCCAGGCAGGCCAGCAGTGCTCCCTGGATCAATGCTCCCTGGATCCCAGGCAGGCCAGCAGTGCTCCCTGGATCCATGCTCCCTGGATCCCATGCTCCTGGATCCCAGGCAGGCCAGCAGTGCTCCCTCTCCATCCCCAGGCAGCCCCTTTGTGTGAGGCCTGTACAGATCAACCACTGGGAAAGTGCTGGAGAGTCACAAAGGAGCACCAGGGAAGAGGTTGACCAGAGGAAATACCAACTGCCTGATAAACACAGGGATTCATCCTTAACTGACACTTTTGCTCTCTTTGTACCCTGGCAGATTCAAAGGCTCTCTGATATTTTCCTACTTTAGTTCTCTCTCTCCAAGCACAAGCCCTGATGGAAGTACAGTGGAGACCATTCTCAGCACAGCTCTGAGCTGACACAAAGCACAGTCCCACGGGCTGCACACTCTGAAAGCCTGTCTGTTTTCCCTGGAAGTCAGTTCAGGGGCAAACAGTGAAAACTGAGCTCACAGCATGGAGGACTAGTAGAAAATTAGATTCCAGCTACCTGCTTCTGTAACCTGTAGTACTTCTTGGCAAGATCCACACTTGTCCGTCCTTTCTGAAATGGGTAAGACCACAGTATTAAATTCCAGTGATTACCCATTTCCTTTACTCCATCCAAAAGGCAGGTGATTTCTTCACTAGTGAAATCCTTTCTGGTTCTTCTCTTGTTCAAGGTTCTTGTGTTCATGTCCAGGGGACATAATTCATTGCTCTGCAAATATTTATTTTCGTATAATTAAACATTGTGTCAATTTACAGACTATTCTGCAAGTGGAAGTAAAGTATTACCAGCAATACACCCTCAAGCAGTTGTAAAGAAGTGATCACCCAGTGAAGGCAATGATGTTTCCCCAAGGTTTGTTCACTGTTACCAACTTACTGAAATACAGTATTTTTCTGTGATCTTTACCTTGTTTCTGCTGTACCTACATAGTTTGTACCTTCAGTAGCTTTATTCCTTTAGGTGTCTGTTATTTCTATACTGTGCAAGTTTTCATCAGTACAGGAAAAGTCACACCTCCATATTCACTAGTCAGAAAAGACTCTGAGCTGAAAAATGCTTAACTCCATTCAGGGATAAACCACTATGACTGGAGTAGAATCAACAGAGCAATATCATTTTAATAAAGTTCATTTTGCTACTGGGCTCCTGTTAAAGGTGACTTCAAAAGGAATGATGCAATTTACAGTGCTTTTATTTGGACATTTACAAATATGTGAGTGTCTGATTGGGCTTTGCACAACTAACCTTGTCTTTGTCCAGGGAATGTGTGCAACTTTCTTTTAAGTGCTGACATTTCTGGTTGCACATTTCTCTGACTCCTTCTCTCTTCAAGTTTGCATCCTGGGGCTTTTGTAAAGCTGTAGAATTGGGAACAAGGAGGCTCTTGGTTATTTTAAACTGATTGAAATCAACAGTAAAGCTGCATATAGGGCTTAAAGGAGCATTTCTTCTCATGAGCCCAAATATGTAAATGTTGCTTTATTAGTAACATCTCATTCTCCTTAGATATTTGTCTCATAATTGACATTAACAAATGAGGACCATTCATGCACTGGAAGCAACAAGCAAGTCACAGTATTACTGATGTTTGATTGAAGGTGTAAGGGCCATTTGTCTCCAATAACAAGGCAGGTTCTTCTCCCAGTGCCTTAAATGCAAAACCTGATCTTTAAGTCATGCATGTTAGAGAAATAGTTTTCTGGTAACACTCACCCTTTCCACAGGCAGGTGTCAAGCTATAGCTGCCAGTCCATCCAGTATTTTGATGATATTCATCTCTGTTTGGAGTACTAGATTTGGCTTTTCTACTTGGAGTCAAAAGAATACCTTAAAAGAAAGCCCAAACAATAAAACATGGCACATCTTCTTTAGAAAAACAAACAAACAAACAAAAAACAAACCACAAAACACAGGTAATGTTTTAGGAATTAAAATTTAAGAGGACACCCTCTTTTGAGCCATGCTAATGTGGTCTTGGAAAACAGACTGGAAAATTCAGTTTACAGAAAATGCTTACTTGCTAAAGACAATACATTGCTCTAAGGGGCTCTCAAGATGAAATATGGTTGTTTTGGTTTGGTTTATTTTATTTTATTTTGAAATACATCTGTGGCTTATCAAGAAAAATTAATTAATTTCTGAATCTGTAAGGGAGAAAATATAAACAAATTTACAAATCAATCCACAAGCTTTTACTGGAAATTAATGACATCAAATAACCATATAAACAAGGGTTTTGAAAACAGAGTCCTAAAAATGAGTTCCTGATGGGTGGGCTGATTGTTATCAAAGGGAGTGCATTTTAAAGGAATATTGGTGTTCTAGAATTTAAATACTTATTTAGAGAACTGCTTCAGCCTACTTTAAAAATTCTGGTCATCAATCCTAAGAATCAGTGTTGGTTACTCATTGGTGAATGCAGTAATTGTGACTGTGGTGGGAGCCCTGCAGGCCCCACAAACACCACATTCTGAAAAAAATTCCTGGTGAGGTATGTAAAAATATGTATTAGCAGAGTAAGAGAGGAAAATAACATTAATGTTTTTGCTATATTACAGAATAAAATCTCTGAAAGATGTGGATTCTGCTACAAATGGAGCAGTTGTGTATTATATACAGGTAATTAATACCGGGTTTTAAGGACAACTGATGGTTCTGCAAACACAGGGTTCCTACACTGCACTGCAGACACTGGGGGCATTTATGTTCCCTTTGCCATCTCTGCCTTGAAAACACATTCTTACCCAACACTTCACAGCAGATAACTGGAGAACAAGTGAAGAGGGGTGTGCTCCATTTTCTGATGGGTTGTTTTCATGACCCACGTTCAGGTTTCCCCCTGCAGCTGTCCCAGAGCTCAGCAGAGCTCCCAGCAGGGGCAGAGCAGGGCTGGCACAACAGCAGGGCTGGCACAACAACAGGGCTGGCACAACAGCAGGGCTGGCACAGTGACATGGAAGAGGCTGGACCAGGAACAGGCAATTGAACCCTCCTCTGGCCCTGACTGTACCTGCCCATTGTCAAAATTGATGCCACAAAACTGAACAAATAGCAGATGGTGTGGAAAGAACCCTGACAGGATTCAAAGCAGGATCAACACAGCAAGTGCCAGGTAACTTTGCAGTGAAATAATACGTATGACACAATTTCCTGATTGCAGAGTCTGCATTTTCTGCACACTAATATATAGATTATTCACAGAATGTGGAGAAGAGAAAAAATCACCATAATTCTCTATCCACAGCCTCCTGTGGGAAAGCTTTGCAAAAGAATTAATAGACATTAAGAGCTTTTTGCATTAATTTCCAAACCCAGCCCTTACTTTGGAAACTCTCCTTTTTGCTCCTACAGGGGGGTATTTCTGTATGCAGCCTGTCCTTCTTCACTGGGGTCAGCAGTATTTCTGGAAAATATAAGATAAACACCAGTAGAAATGTCAGTAATCAATAACTGCTTTTCAAAATGCCTCCTTTAAACCAGAAAAATGATTTTAATACTAAGATTTATAAACATCTTAGATATTTAAGGATGTAATGTTAGAATGAAGTGACCTTGTCCTGATGTCATACATCTATTCACAGTTATTTCCACTCAATACATTCCCTTCTCTTAGCACTTTATTCTGTCAAACATGAGAGTCTCATCAAAGTCTCCCATGGGGATCTGTCACCAAGGCCAAGAAACACACAAGATTCTCAAAAAAAAGTGGCCAGTTCTGATCTCAGTGCAAATCATTGTAAATCAAATTAAATGAGTGAGTTTAAAACAGCAGCACAATCAGTCAGATCACAAAAAGTTCAGAATTTTACATGCAATTTAAAACAATGGTTACAACAACTAAAAATAAACCTCTAATTACCCTCCTGGGTGGTGTATCTGTAGCTGTTACAAAGTGCCAGCCTGCGAAGTTCCTGCCTGTGCCTTTCCTCAGCCTCCAGGAGGACTCTGTGGTGCTCACACCGGTGCAGACAACTCTGTAACACCCTGGTAAAGGTTTTACTGTTGAAGGACAGTCCTCCTGCTACACAACCTGGAAAAACCGGGATATTGTAGAAATAGCAAGCACAGATGCTGCAGAAGCCACCACAAATCGTGTTTCATTTGGCTCTCTGTGATCTACAATTTGACCACTGTTTTCCACATAAACGTCTCAAAGAGGTTTCATTTTTATATCCCTTCTTGAAAATACTTCTTGCTTTGTAATTTTTATCTTAAAAAACATAAAATAGTGTTTTCAACATTTTATCACACCAAGTCACACTGCACTTCAACTCCAGCAGTCCTGAATAGGGCACAGATCCTCTACAGAAGTACAAATGTTAGGGGGATGGGAAGAAAGGGGCCTCAGTGCCATTTGCACCTTTATCCAGGAGCCAAAATATTTGTCTTTGCTGTACTTTGAAACTTTGCATTGTAACAGTTGTCTGTATTAACCTGAATAAATGGTAAGTCCAGCTTGGGCATGAATTCTCTCCCAGGAATTCTTCCTGTTTATTTTTGAGGACATTCCCAGGGGAACTTATGGTTCAGTTACTCTTGGATGTTCTCATGGTTAAGGTACAGCAGCTGAAGGACAACTTGTGTAAGGAATAATAAGAGGTACATATCTGTAAATTCTACCATAAGATAAAGGTTAGGCTGAATTTTGTTTCACAACCTGGATAAAAATAATGGTTCAAAGGTGGGTAATGGGTTGCTTTGGGGTTTTTTGTTTGTTTGTTTGTTTGTTTTGGTGGGGGTTTTGTTGTTTTGGTGGGGTTTTGAAATAAAGAAATACAGGCTTGACTATAAAATCCACTCCAGATCTGAGTCCCAGCAGCAGCACCCTGGTGACCCAGTTCCAGAGCAGCTGAGGCAGCAGCACAGGGTGAGTGAGGCCTGGACTGGCACAGCCCTGCCTGCCCTGCCCTGTGGTGGGCAGAGAGGGGCTCAGAGCAGGCAGCAGCTCAGGAGAACGTGGACTGGCACAGCCCTGCCTGCAGCCCCTGCAGTGGGCAGAGAGGGGCTCAGAGCAGGCAGCAGCTCAGGGGAACATGGACTGGCATTGTCCTGCCAGCCCTGCCCTGCAGTGGGCAGAGAGGGGCTCAGAGCAGGCAGGAGCTCAGCAGGGAATCACTCAGGGAATCACTCAGGGCTCCCTGTTCTTCCTCCCTCTTCCCAGCCAGAGGAAGGAGGAAACACCCACTCTGAAGGATTCTTGGAAGGACTGTGTCAGCTTTAAAGCTACTGCATGTTGTTTGTCAGCAAACCCACAGTAAGATCTATGCACCCAAACTGCAATATGCCAGCTTTATTTCAATATTTTTCTTTTATTTTAGAGGCATAACAAGGAAATTAAGTAGTTAAGACTTAAATAACAGGTAATAGGCCAGAGGTGCTACAATTTCTGTAATGTCAGTCCTTACTGCATTGCTGCCTCTGGAAAGAAACACCTGAGATAATATTTACCTGAACATCTTGAATTTGCCATTTTATGGGACGAAGATGTAGCTGAAGTACTTTTGTGTTTCCTGGTTATCTCTGAGTAGGATGAATTTTGATCTAAATGAGGAAGGAAAAAACCCACCAAGCACATGTAACCTCCTTTTGCCATGGTGATCCTGCATCAATGTGCCTACATTCAGTTGCATTTTCTGTCTGCAGATTATTAATGTTTAATTAACATAACAGCAAACAATCCCGGTGAAATTCCTCAACTTAAATGTATCACATTTACATTTTTGTAAATCCAGAAAAATTATGTTCAATTCAGTGCATTTCCAGCACTCTCCCAAAGGAACTTGAACACAGCAAATAAACTCTGTAAACTTTTATTGCTTAACTAAGCCCTGTAAACTGTATTTCTATTTGGAATCTGATGCTGAAGAATGGGATGCACTGGAATAACAGGCACTCCCAGTTTAAAAAGTTACAGCCTGGAGATCAGCTTGCCACCAGGCTGGCAAATACTAATCTAATGAATACTCACAAATTTTGTACATTAACAGGAAACCACAATTCTGGAATAAATATATCAGACTAAGATCAACAACAAAAAAACCCCAAAACAAAACAAAAAAACAAACACAACAATATGCAGTATAAGAAAAGTAGAATAAATATTCCCCTGGTAAAGTTGTGTACAGTATAAAATTCCAATACTATGCAAAGCAGTTAAAGGGTATTAATTACATATAATGCACTTTGTCATCTAATCATATGTAACAATTGATAAAAAGTAGTGATAAAAGTATACAAAACAAATTAAAATCACATTAAGAACAAAATCACCTGAGAAAGGAACATGTTTAGCCATTTGTACCTGATGTGCATGTCTGCTTCCCATTTCTAACAGGCTCTGCTGGGTGTTTAAGCAACTTTTCACTGGGAAGAGAACAAGGTGAACAAGTTAAAAATGATAAAATGTCACAGCATACATTTACCTGTAAATTAATAAACACATTCCAATAGCAAAACAAAAAAAATTAAATATAGAAAAGATGAACTTCTGAAAACATGATTCTAACTATCCCAAGTTCCTGGGCTTATGGCACCCTGAGAGCCCAGTTTTCCAGGGGCTGTGCTGAGCATTCCCTGCACTGCTGCTCCCCATGGAATGCAGAGCTGCCAAGGGCTGCTGGTTTCCAGGGTAAGCTGCAGTGCTGCTTCCCAGAAAGATTACTTAGTGCACATGAAACTTGCACAAAGTCTTCAAAATGCTGTAGCCCTCACATTTGTAGCAAATGCTCTAAAAGGTTTTTCTTTGTGTATCCCCGACTCATTTCTATGCAACCAAGATGCCCCCACAAGACTGTGATGGTCATTTCTGTGCCACTGGCAGCCTCTGGCTGCTGCACAGCAAGGCCCCAGTCCAGGGTTATCCTCCATAACTCCTGTTCTCACACACATGCACAGCCAAGGAGGGAGCTTGTACTTCAGAGGTCAGAGCCAAAACCCAGCAGCTGTGTGGAACTGTGCTGATCAGCAGCAAAGGAAGGTACCTGAATGTACCAGGGACAATAACGAGGCTCTTGGTAAGATCTGTGGGGTTGCAAAGTAACAATATAATGTGCTCAAGGAAACTGCACAGAGCAAGGTGCAGTCAGACACATAAAAAAAGCACAATAAATTGTGGGACTCAAAAACCCCAAAACAAATGAGAAAAAAACCTACAAAAACAAAACCTAGAAAAAAGCCCAAAATCCAAAACAAACCAAAAATCCACCATAAAACAAAACACCAAACAAACAAAAAAACAAACCAAATCAACCAAACAACCAAAACAACCTCTCCCAGAGAAACAGAGTTTTGCTCATCCTCTCCCATTGATTGCCCTGAGGGATATTACTGATACAAACTCAGCAGAATGGATTCTGTGTTTATTATTGCAAGTTGCCTATCCATCATTTATTTATTATCAGTAGGAAAGATAAATGTAAGAAGTAAAAGAAGAAAAGAAAAACAAGCATTTTTGTGAGAGCAATGAGCAAGAGAACAGGGAATGCCTAAACAGGCCTGCACCTTTCTCTTCCCACGCAGGCAAACAATGGAACATGAGGGGAGAAAAGTGGAGGGGAGAAAACTTCTTTCCCCAGTTTGTAGCCACTCCAATTTCAATCTTTTTTCAAGCAGTTCTCTCCCTGGTTTTTGCCTGGTAAGTGCCCATTACAGAACCTGCTGTGGTTTGGTCCAAACCAGTGGGTCAAATCTTGATCTGTGACATCAGTGAGAGCTTTGAGGCCACAGCTGGATGATTTCTCACTGTGCTGAAGGCACCAGAGCATGGCCTGCAAGAGGCTTGTGGTAGTTTTAGCCAGGCTTCAAATTAGCAGGCTCAGGGAGTCTGTGTGGATTAGGAGAGACAAGCATTGCTCGACTAAGTAACTAGGGGGATATTTTATACTGGATAATGCAAACTTGAGACATGAGTGTAGAAGTGAAAAGTATTTGCTCAGTTTTACCATGGCTGAAGTAGAGACAGGACATGCAGCTGCTGTCTCACTGTCTGGGCCCTGCTGCTGCTGCTGCCACTACTTGCCTTTTGTTTAAGTTCAGAGAAGTAAAAATATTTTGTTGTTATACTTTCTGTTTCTTGCTAAGTGTCTTTTAAAGTGCTCATAGATCTAGACTGATAAAATCTGTTTTCGGTAAGAAGAAGAATTGTGGTTATATCCAACTTGTGTAAGTGTGTGTTATATTGTAATTTTCTCTTAATTTTCTCTTTTCTGTATAAATATATACAGTTAGTTTAAGCATAAACCTAGTTTGAGAGGTTTTTTTCCTTTCCTCCCTTTTCTCAGTGAGGAGAAAGAAGCTTTGACTCTGTCTTGGGCAGTTGGCATTTTGCCAGCTCAACCCAAGACAGGGCTCTCTGTCCAACCCACCAGATGCCCATCCTCCAGAGAGAAAGATCAGGAGCTTTTACTACAATGTCCACAATCCTTGGCCTGTGATCTCAAAGACCCTCCCACAGAACATTGTCCAATGGGTCACCAAAAGGCCCTGCCTTCTCATTAGAACAAAACGACACAGTTACTGACAGATAATGTAAAAGGCTGAGTTTCAGTTTGGACATTACTAAGGAAAGACAACTTGGTATTTCTGCTGGGCTGTGGCACACTGACCTTGCCTGAGGAGCAGCCTGGGTTTTGGCACAAGCAGCGTTTCCCTTTGCACTGTGGGTGTGCAGTGCCCTGTCTGTGGGCAGCTCCTCAGGGGCACAGGGAACACTGACCTGTCCCCTCTGCCCAGCAGGAGCTGCACCCACAGCAGTCACTGCTGCGTTTGCTCGTGCAGGACAACTGAGAGATGGAACCTGATCATCCAGCTGCAGCCTCAGTGGGCAATTATCTTCTTTGTGTGCTCTTTCTAGGCATGTTTTTAGATCAGCAGGATTCACTTCATGGGATTTTAATGCTTCAGAATCATCTACAAATACTCCTCCTTGCACTCCTCCCTGTATGGAAAAACACTAGTTAGTGACTGTACAAGCTCTTCAGAAGTGCTGAATCAATCTGGTGACAAGATTAACTGGACAGAGCAGTGAAACTGTGAGGGGAAAGCCAATTCCTCCCTGCACTGAGAGCCCAGAGGGCAGCAGAGCTGCTGCTCAGGGCGTGGGAGGAGCAGTTATTAAGAACTTGCTATTAATGCAAAGCACTGCTAGAAATGAAAGGACTCAACAAATTTAAGATGCATATAAGTAACTCATAAACTTGCTATTCCAAGCCCACAGACACCAATGAGCTGTAAACCACAAGAAAGATATGAAAAAAATTTGTTTCAGCTTATAATTCACATTTTTTTTATCATCCATCCCCCCTAGCTGTAAAATCATGGGCATTTCATGCATGCAAATATTAAAATTACAGGTTTGAATGTCTAGCAATTAAAAGAAATTCAACTTCTTGTTTCTCCAATACAAATGATCTCTATTTTGTAGAAAATCTAGTTTTATAATGAACTAAAATACTACATAAAATACAGATGCTCCGTTCTCTGGTTGCACTTGGAATGATCCACAACAATGGCAGAAGTTGCAGGTTGCAGTCTGACACACATCCAGTGTTTTTCCTGCTTTTTTAGCTCACACTGAAATTATTTTAAGGGTTTACTTTCTCATTCTCCCTCAACCCAAAAGCTTTGATGAGTTTTATCCTACTTTGGTAAATAGGCCAACCTCATCATGTTCTTGTTCAATCAACTTTATTCTGTGCAAAATTTCTTTTGCTTTCTTCCAGTAATCTTGCAGACTTCTTTTCCTGACTTGCACATCCAGTTCTTCTGCACTGCTCACATTTAATGAATTATCATTTATTTTCAGAGACAACTGTTCAGCTTTATAAAATATAAAACAACATTAATACTTAAAATTTTATCCATGGACATCTTAGTATTTATCATATTTTAAGTATGCTGAAGGACAACCCCAATAATGTAATGCAAAATAAACTATCTGAATAATAGTTTTTATAAAACTTAACTTAAATTTACACATAAATGTTAAGACACTTCAAATACAAACTGCAGCCACAAGAGGTGGGATTGCAGTTACAGTGACCATTGGCTGTTTGCACAACCATGCTGTGTAAAAAATTACTTTTTCCTTGACTTAATTCCAACTTTAGAGGTTCTTTACCAGTCCAAGTCTCTGCTTTTGCAGAAAACAGTTCCATATTAATGGACAGTGCCAATCACCACACCCTCTCAATCAAACAAACTTCTCAGTCATGGTTTCAGTACAAAATGTAGATCCATGCTTTTCAGTCATTAGCAATTGCCTTCCATGCTCTAGAGATCAGAGGACAAGGTGTCTTTCTGTTTCACTGATGGTTCTGTACAGGTAATTAATAAAAAACTTAACCAGGGTGCCTCAAAATACACCCTACTTGAAAGATCAAGATTTCTTAATCTTGCAATATGATTGTAGTCACAGTGATTTCATGTTTGGTTAGTTACTGGTTTGTTCCTTCTGTATAATGGAACATCCCCAGGAACAGAGTATCCACAATATTCATATTTTCCACATAATTTACAGAGGGAAAAGCTTTTAAGAACTGTCCCAACATATGCAGGTTTCACAAATGTATTATTGCAACACTGTTGAAATTTTTACTGGTCCTTTTTCTGCCTAAATGCCACAATCAGGCCATGGTGGCAAATATAAAACTTCTCTGCACAAAACAAACACCTGCTGGAGTACAGAACTCCAGAGCTGCTGCAGCCAAACCACTGGGCAAAGCAGCAGAACACAGGGATGGAAATAATCCCTGCTGTTTACTTACTCATTTGCTTGCAGTTTTGCAGCACAAAAGTCGCAGCTTTGATGAGTTCCTCATCCTGAGACTCTGTTAGCACCTGAATCATGAGTGGCAGGCCGTTGTTCTGAAGCAGCTCACACTGGTTTTCCTCTAAAACAGGGCAATGCACAGGAAAAGAGATTGGTTTGTCTCAAACACACTCGGTCTCACAGTAATTTTAGGAGCTGATACTCCTGGCTTGCTGGGAATTCTGAGGAAGGTGTTTTCCTCTGGGTGCAAGCCCTGCTGTACTGCCCCACCCTCCCTGGGCTGCAGCAGCAGAGCTTTGGTCACAGGGGGGCTCAGACAGAACTCCATCTCCTTGTGCAAAACTGAAGGATGACTGAGCCAAACTGTATGATGGAGTTCCAAACTCATTTAATGGTTGCCTAAAACATTTGAATTGTGACCTCTGTGTCATGTGAAAGGGAGGAGGGAGACAGAAATGCAAAGATTTCTAGTCTTAACTGTATTAATAAAAGTTATTAGCTATAAGCACCCTCGGAGTAATCAAAGCTTTATGATCCCAGCACTGCCTGCCGGACTCTGGACAGAACACAGACTGTCAACTAATGAACAGCCCACGGATTGGAAGGGTTTCTGACCTCTAATATGAAGCCACACTTAAGCCAGAAAAGAACTTTACCCACAACAGCTCCTGAAATAACATTTATTAATACAAATATGTGACAGTTATTGTGGGTTCTGCTTTGCCGGTGAGAACGTTCAGCTGCAAGATTGTATTTAATTGATAATAAAAGATCCCAAAAGAAACCAGCACAAAACACATTCTACAGAGACAAACACACTAAACTCCAGTTACAATACAGCAATGTATCCCATTTTCACAACAGACAGAAATTAGCAACAAAGAACTACTAACTAAAAACACAGCCACTTAAAACACTTATCCAGACACTCTCTCAATAACCCAGTACAATAAAATATCTTGCACACCACTCTCTCTGTAACACAAAACAAAAAGAAAGAACAGAACTGCTTTTTATCAACATACATGCTGGAAAAGAAAGTGCACATTGAAAGTAAGCAAGTTACTGTAGTTGCAAAGCAGAGCTGGTCTTATAAAATAAGAATAGCAAAAAGCAATAACCAATATAAAGTAGCAAAGCGTGAAGCAAGTTACTGTAGTTAGTATTAAGGCAGCAAAACACAGTCAGGAAAGAAGATGCTTATAAAGCAAGAATCAAAGTAGCTGTTAGCATAAGAATGTATAAAGGAATAAGCTTTGTAAGAAAGTAAAGTTAAGAAAGTAAAGTATAGAAAAATAGAAAGCACATGGTCTTCCCACCCCTACATTGTTCCAGGAGGTAAGAGGAGACAGGACAGGCTGCAGCAGTTACCCTCACAGAGATGTGGCATTTCCCCCTCTCTGCTGGAGTTTAAACTCCACACTTTTTATACCTTTTTTTCCTTCATGTGGTTTTGTGACTAACAGTCAATCTACTGGGGGGGTGATGCAGATGCCTGAGGCAGGGTGGGCCCTTGAGCAGTCATAGAAGATCTTGCAAAGGAAGGCCGTGCTATTTCTTAACACTCCATCAGTTTGCCTTGCTCTTGTCTTCTGTGGGGAGCATCCCTCCAGGGGGCTGAGATGACTCCCTCAACCCATCAGGCCTTATCAGGGGCCATCACCCCACATCTCTGTGTGTCTTTTGCTGTTATATACTCCTAAAGTAGATACACTACATTTCTGTGAGCCCTGAGATGCACAAATATCAAAACCTGAAGTTTATAATTAGCACAACTGTAGTAAAGTCAGTAGTTTAAGCCTGGTCCAGCCACTCTGTTCCTCCTCATTAACTATGTCTCTAGCTAAATTTTATTATTACTCTGGTCTCATTTGCATATTCATAAAACTGACAACTTGCTAAAAATAGTTCTATGTTGTTTGAACTTGAGTAAAAAAAGGAATCAAAAAGTGAAATATGATTATTTTGACTGTGTTGACATTTTAAGAGAAACTTCTATTCTGATGGTTTAATCATATTTCTATTCAAAAGACATTCTCCTTACTCTGTTTCAAATAATTCTTTGTGAAAAAATGTCTTAAAAGACAGATTTATGACCTACTGAGCAAATTATTGAACATGATATTGACCTTCAGAGGATTATAATCAATGAGAATTTTTGAACACACCCTCCTTGTCTTGTGTAGCTGAACATAAACGAGAAAAAAATGTAGTATAATTGAACAATTATCAGTGTGTCTCCACTGGCATTCTGTTGGCTTGTACACCCATCAAATGCCAACTGAAGTGCTGTATTTTTATCAGATATGCTTGGGCAAGCCCTGAGGTGCCCAACAAAACCATTTCAGGGCTACCTACTGTTTGTGTTATATCAAAAGCAATGCTATCATAAAATAATTTTATATAATTTATTTCTATAATAATATTTTTTAAAATTAATAGCTCTGTTACCAGCGGACAGAGCCTGTATATATGAAGGACCATTAAAAGAGAGCTCAAGGCAACTCATTTGGTATGTTTATATTGTAGTAGTTTTTAGGTCTGGATTAATTTCCCCCAGTGATACCTAAGCCCAGCTCTGAATTCTTGCAGAATAGTCTGCTTTCTCAGAGCTCTTGAAGATACCATCTGCTAACAAGGTTTGAAATTTAAAGATGGAACATTAAAGAAAACTTTTTTTCTGAATATTAACATTATTTAAGAGAACTTTCCCTCATGTTCCAGTCTTGATGAAGAGACACCACTGAAGGAGCTTGTGTATGAGAATTGAGTAGAAGCTGAAGAAAGAAAAATCTTACCACAAACTTCAGTGCAGTGTCCAATTGTCAGAATGATGCTGACTTTCTCTCCTGTGCTCAGTGTCTCACTGGCCAGCAGGTTCAGCAGCAAAGACACAGTGTGGTACCTGGCCAGGACAGCCCCCGTGGCAGCTGCGGGGTTAAAATAATTGGGAGGAGAACAGACCAGGTGAGGAGTGCACAGGCACCTGCAGGCACAGACCAGGTAGGGAGTGCAGAGGCACCTGCAGGCACAGGTCAGGTAAGGAGTGCACAGGCACCTGCAGGCACAGACCAGGTAAGGAGTGCACAGGCACCACGGAAGCACAGAGAGCTGTTCCCCAGAGGGGCTCTGCAGAGCTCTCAGAGCCTCAGGCCTGCACAGCCCTGCTCTCCTCTGCCCTTCACCCTTCCCATTCCCACCCCTCCTGCTGCAGGTCTGCCCTGCCCNCCTCCTGCCAGGCTGTGCCCTCTGGGGCTGGGGGGAGGCCTGGAAAGCAGGGCCTTTGCAATGTGCAAGTTTTGTAGATCTCTGCCTGGTTTCTCCACATCCTTTATCAGCTCCAGCACAGAGCAGGGAAGAGCTGAGTAAGGTCTGACACACAGAGTATGTGCCACAAAAGGATCCAGGATTGTGTGTGGTGGAGGGCAGTCTGTCTTTGAGGCTGGAAAACAGCTGTGGGTCCATCCATGCCGGAGCCTCATCCTGCCACATACCAACTGATTGGAAACTACAGCCAACCCCAGTGCAGGTGTCTGCCTTTGAACTTGTGTGAGCTCCCACCAGTGACCCTCATGGCAGAAGTGTCAAACACAACCCACGGCCAACAGCTCAGGCATCAGCATCACAGGCTGCTCCAGAGTTCTGATGGAATAGGATGGCACTACCCAGACAGCAATCAGAGTCACAGTGTGTTATGCAGACACACCACATTTGTCCAGCCCCACCTCTGAGACACCAGAGCTTCCTAAAGCTCCCAAAGGTCATTATTCAGGCACAGATCTCACTTCAGACTGCCAGGCCCAGTTCTCACCTTACCCCAAAACAAGCTCTAGCATCTTATTTTTCATTGTCAGCATGGTTTAAATTTTACTATGTTTATTTTAGCTGCAGTGGGAAAGTAACCCACCTCAAATGAACCAAATCACTCATATAGGCATTTGAATTTAAAAAAAATCTGCAACATCCCCAGGGATGTAAATAATGATCCATATAACTTCAGGGCCTTTTAGCATCCATTTGTGTAACTTTTCCACCAACACAAGACTTCAAAAATTGCACTTTAAAATTACCACATATAAAAAAGGATAGCTGTCTTTTCACTCACAGTTGTTAGCAATGCAGGCATCCAGAGTCTTTGTTACTACTACTGCAAGTTTTGTGCCAGAGTGACTCAAACAGGGATTATCCATAATCTCAAGTAGAACTCTGGCTAATGTATCCAATCCTCCAATAGAAACAAAATATTTCTGCACAAATACTTAGTAAAATAAAAAAGAAGAAGAAAAAAAATGTATTTTAAGTAATGTAGTTTACAAATTACTTTAGCATTTTGCCAATTAAGTTCACCAGTTTTTCTGTGCATGCATCAATCATTACATTTCCAGCCATACAACAGAAGCTGGATACACATTAATCTCAATAAATGTAGTAACTGTCATATAAAATAGTCACAGGAAACAACGACCCTCACACATGCATGAAAAAGTCAAACATCATGCCCAAGTTCTACCTAAGTCATTGTTTTCAGTGATGTAATAATGACTTTTATTTATAAAACACTTTTAATTAACACAGCTTTTGAATAAGTTTTTACTGACCTTACGAAATGGAACCAGTTTGTGGCTACTTGAGCACTTAAGCACAACGTAGTGTAAGTAAAGATGGTAGGATATGGTTTTCAAAGCAAAAGTTGGAAGAACAGTAAATGAATTTGTAGAGATTGACAAAAAAAGAAAAAACTCAGCTATCTAATGAAACTTACTTTTAACAAAAACAAAAGTGTGTAAAGCTTGAGCTGCACTTACAGTTGTTGGCAACTGTGAGACCAAGGAATGAACAAATGGGCCGCACTATCTCAGGCTCTGTGCAGTTCTCGAGGCACAACTTGGCATACGGGAAAACTGAGCAGCAAATGTTCTGATTGTCTTCTGCAAAAATAAAAACAAATCACCTCAAATCACAACGTAATGTGAAACCTCAGCTGAACAATAATAGTGCCCCCAAAGTGCTGCCACTGTGTGAGTGCCCTCCCAGCTGCTCCCCGCTGCTCCCAGCGCACAGTACCGTTCTGCGGGTTGTTGACACAGGCGCAGAGGGAGCTGCAGACCGAGGACCACAGCTCGTAGCGCTGCTCGGGGCTCCCCTCCGGCACGGCCATCCCGCACGTGGAGAGGGTTGTTCTGTGGAGGACAGAGCAGGCGAGTCCCAGAGGGCCAGGGAACACACCCCTGATCAGTGTGCGCTCTGCCTGACGAGCAGCTCACCTGAACAGCTGCAGCAGCAGCGTGAGGCACCCCGTGTCCCTGACATGGGCCTGCCCGCTCTCTGGAAGAGAACACACACAGGCTCCAGACACGTGTGCAGCTTGAGACAAGATCTTAACATCAACCTTACTGTACATACATACTTTGTATCTGTATGGCCAAACTTCGCGAACCCAGATTCGGGCAGGGCTTTCCCCACGTGTGTGCCCTTCCAGCCTGCACAGTGGATTATTCAGGTGAGGCACAGCATGAGCAGAACTGGCCCCACCGTTTAAGTCCTGAGGTCCATTTGCCACGGCCGAGCTTGGACAGTGACAGAGAAGTCCTTGGGACTGTCACAGCCCCCGGTACTGACCGGGCTGACCCTGCTGAGCATCTGAGATCTGACAGGATGGGATGGCAGGGAGGGATTGAACTGCCAGGGGACGGTCCCACTGAGACTGGAACTCAGGACCTTGGGATTCAGAGTCCAGAGTGCTCTTCTTTACACCACAGGACTGCCCTACATACATTGTATTTCCTGAGCATAAATCCTCCTCAAAAGCAAATACAAAATCACATCAACATATTGGTAAAAGCATTCCATTTATTTCTATGTCTGTTTTTATTGTACACTGTCAGAAACTACTGGGTTTTAAACTGTATTTTTAGAACTAAACCACCTTCTGCTGTTCAGAAACACCAATGAGCAATGACCTACTTAGAGAGTTCTGGTTCAGTTACACACAAACATTCTTCTTTACAAATTAACTTTACCAAAACATTACTTATTGAATATTCCATAATTTGCAAGGCAGATTGGCAAAAAGGAAAAAGTGATATTGTAACACAGAAAAAATCCCAACTTACTATTATTTGAAACCAGTACTAAGATGACATAAACAGACATTCTTTTCAAGTTCACACCAGAATCCTTATTAATTAAGAATAAAATAAGGTCTTCAAACAATGCAGAAGTACACAAGGTCTGTTGACAATACACTGAAAACAGAAGATGAAAACCATTAAGTCCTAAAGCAAGTTGCTCATAATTCTAAATTTTTAAGCCTCAGTTGTGACCAGTATGTGGGGAGTGGAGACATAACAGGACTATAAAGCGATTTAGAGCTTGTCCATGTAGTGAGTTCTAAACCAAGTGGGACTTGGCAAAGTTTGGAGCAGTCTGAGTCCTTTCTCTGCTGCTGAGGGGAGGGGGAGTGCAGCTGTCTGGGAACAGGGAGACAAGGAGGCACTGCAGCCTGCACAAACCAACAGGGCACTGCCCCACACCTGGGCAGGGACAGCAACAGAGGCACCTCTACTGCCCCTGTTGCAACTGAGGATCTTGGAATCTGATTTTCTGAGACCAAAAACAAATGGAAAGAAAGCACAAACAGAAGCAGCGACATGGGGCCAGAACTGACTCAGAAATAAAAAAGTATAGCTTGTTATTTGTTACCATTACTCTCTATAATAATCCCCAGTGTAAACAAAGCAGCTTCCTTCACTATGCAATGTGCACTTGACTTTGCAAGGTCATTTATAAACATCAGACCACCAATTTCTCGAAAATATTCACTTGCTTCACCTACAACAGAGAAAAAGAACAAAAATTAAACTTCTGCTTCTGTTTCTTAGCAAAATGAAAGCCCCCTCCCAAGATTTTACAGCTTCTCAAGCCTTATATTCTCTGGACAGCTCTTTTACAGTGACCACCAGCTCTTGACATACTGGGAGAACATAAACGTTTCCAAGGAAAAGCATTTCTTACTGCTTTGTTGACAAATGGAATAAATAGTGATCAAAGCCTCTTTCTGAGACAGAGGGCAGTCCATCTGATATTTAAGGCACTCAAGCAGCAAGTTCAGATCTGTCTTCATATCTAAGAGCAAACACAAAAAGCTTCATGAAAATTGTTGTCTTTTCTACATACTCAGTAATACAAAAAACCTGTCCAAAAATCTAATATGTGCATGTATTTAAAAAAAAGGTGAACAAAAACAGAGTTATGCCACTTCTATCCATCCATAAATAACAAACATATTTAACCTAGAAATATTCCTGTCCATAGTTTGTTATTTGAGCATGAGTCCTTTGTTACAGTAACAGCTCCTCTTTGATATTTCTGGTCTTTAGCACTAATAACTGCTACTAAATGTGAGATAGATAATTAAATATTCAATTTACAACTGCAAGGTGCATTAAGTGTAAAGTGAATAATACAGGACCATTAAAATGTCCACAGTGAAAATACAGCTGAAAATCTCCAGAGTACCAGGGACAGAACCCAACAGAGCACGAGGCTGCAACAAGGCACTGAGTTACAGGAGACAGAACCATGGACTGAGCAGCAGTTCTGAACCAGGTGGGTACTGAGGCAACACAAAATAATTTCTGGGCACCTACACACAACCCCAAGGAAGTAAACAACTCAGAAATCTATTTCTTAGTCTTTGGGATATAATAAAAAAGATGTATTTGATAATCAGCTGCAATATTAACAGCAGGTATTGTATATTGTTAAACCTTGTAAGGTTTGGGGTTAAAATACAAAAACCCCATGGGTAAATATTAGCAAATTGTTTTTTAAAAAGTGACTTTGTGGTGGTGAGATTTACTGTTGGAGAGCTTGTCATTAGATTTGCCCTTTAGGCATCCAAAATTCCCCAACAACTCCCCACCCCATGACAGGCCTGTCACAGCCTACTAAAGCTTTGTAGAACTGATGCAGACAATAAATGACAAATTATATTGGGTGTCTTACCACACTGATTTTTCTGCACATTTTGAGTGTCCATTTTTGGTTGTATCTCTGTTCTTGTTCTACAACAGCAAAGAAAAAGTGGTTTTGTTTCTGTTCAGATGAGCAGTGCTTACAATACATGCAGTACAAATTACATAATTTTTCTTAAAATGCATTTTTCTTCGTTTTCTGGGTTTACTCTGTCATGACATACACACAGTTTAATGTGCTCTTGCGTGGCAAAGATTTCCTTTGGAAAGGCAGTATTTTATAAACCCCCTGCATTTGTAGCTAATGTGTTATCACCTTTAGAAAGTTCCATTTTGCAGGAATCAGGTAATTCCATGTTACCATTGGGGGGCACCATCAATATCCCTGTCAATAAAATATCCCCTGCTCTGTGTCATTGATACAACGAAGCTGATCCAATTTCCCTTCCAGGAGTTGCCACCTTTGTCATCAGCCAACGACTGGCACTGAGAAATGTTGCACATGTCAAACCTCCAGGCTCCTGCTGCTGCTCAGAGAGCCCCTAAACCACCCCTGTGTTCTGGTGGTGCTGACAAACCCACACCAGTGCTGAGACAGGATTTCCTACACTAGGGATTTATTTTTATTACATTTCCCTGAACCGTGTCCCCCCCGAAGCCCCCGAGCACTGACCCTTCCCAAAGCTGCTGTGCCAGCCCTGGGGCAGCAGAGCTCCTGAGTGAGACTCAGCCCTGGGGCAGCAGGTGGGCCCTCACACACATCCCAAACACCAAAGGTTGGGGCAAGCACCACCATAACCCATTTCAATTTCCCAAAAGTGATTCAGCTCCAGGTAGAAACTTTAATCACTGATAAATCCAGCTTAAGAATGGATTAGTTTTCCTTCTCAAAGCAGAGCAAAGGCTCTAAGCAGAATCAGTGTCATCTTAGTGAAGACAGCCAGCCCTGCTTTCCATTTAGAGTTTAGGATTGTTCCCATTCCTTTGCTGTGTCCATTAGAGAGGGAAAATTTAAAGACTCCTCCTTCCTTTATCCTTTCAGAAGTGACAGTATATATGCATTTCATTGTCTTGCAAATCAAACCCTGCCCCAACAGGGACAATCCTGCAAGTCTTCCTCACCTCTGCTGCCCCTGCTGCTCCCACCCTGCCAGCCTGGGAGAGAACAGGAACCACCTCCACGTTCCCTGGCCAAAGGAAGGCTGTAAAATCAGCTCCTCTAGAGCCAACTGCATTCCAGCAGAGTTTAGTTAAATACACAGAGACACAACTAAGGAGGCTTTCATATAAAAGAAGCACAAGGGTTTTAAAACTGTACGGAAAGATATGTCTTGATCTATTTCTTTTGCAAGCTACAGAAGGCACACAAAATAATATTTACAAGCCACCCTACAGTAAATGCAAATAGCTCGACTCTGTTGTTGCACCTCAGGGCAGAGATGAAAAGACAAGCAACAAGATTTGCTGCCACTTCTGGCAAATGTTGTGTATAAAACAAATTACCCACTGGTTGTGGAAAATAAGCGAGTAACACTCCTTTGGCCCTCGAGTAAACACTCTTAGAGAAGAGCAGATCTGTCCATGTTTGTTCAGCAGCACCAGAGCACACGGGGCAGAGCGGCTTGGGGGGTCTGTCCTTTGAGACCCAGGGGTTTATCCCTTCAAAACCAGGGGTCTATCCTTGGAAACCCAGGCGTATATCTTTGGAAACCCAGGGGTCTATCCTTGGAAACCCAGGGGTCTATCGTTGGAAACCCAGGGGTATATCTTCGGAAACCCAGGGGTCTATCATTTGGAACCCAGGGGTCTGTCCTTGGAAACCCAGGGGCCTATCCTTCGAACCCAGGGGTCTATGGAAACCCAGGGGTGTGTCACAGCTCAGCCACCGCCACAGCCCCGCTCTGAGGGGTTTGCGAGCACTCATGGCGTCCTAGATATAAAACGGGAAGAACATAGACTACAGAAAAAAAAAGAAACAAAAAGAAAAGGGCTGGGAGTCTAAAGACGGAACGGCAGCAGCGTTCTGCTGTGGGAGATGGGGCGCGGTCAGGTACCTGAGGCCCGGCCGCGGGGGCGGCTCCGGGTCTGCGCCGAGCCGAGCCGAGCCCGGCGGGCTGAGGGAGCAGCGGGACTGCCCAGCCCGGCCCGCGGAGCCTCCCGAGGGCCCAGCGCCTCCGCCGAGCCCTGCCCGGCCCTGCCCGGCGGGCTGAGGGAGCGGTGGCCCGCCCGAGCCCTGCCCGCCCCTCAGGAGCCGCCCCAGCGCCTCAGGGCGCGGCTGCCCCGGCACGGCACACGGAACACGCCTGGCCCTCCTCTTGATCCCGGGCAGTCCCTTGGGTTTCACACACTCGCCAGGGTTGGAACCGGCCTTTAGAATGGCCAGTCCCAGCGCTGCCCCCCAGCCCGTCAGTCACAGCGCCCGCGCTCTGTAATGGTGCAGGGCTGGTGACTCCAACACCTCCCCGCGCTACTTATTCTGGGGCCTGACCACCCAACAGGGAGCATGTTCTCTAATAGCGACCTGCCGTGCCGCGTCCCAGCCTGGGGCCGTTCCCTCAGGCAGAGCCCGACCCCGCTCACCGCCGGGAGCCATGAGGTGTCCCCTGAGCCTCCTCTGCCCGCGGCCAAACAAACCAGCCCCCTCAGCTGCTCCTCTCAGACACGTTTTCTGGACCTTTCATAAGCCTCGTTGCCCTTCTCAGGACATGCTCTAGGACCTCAATGTCCTCTTTGAACTGAGAGACCCAGAGCTGCATCTCCAGTGCTGAGCACAGAGGGACAGTCCCTTCCCTGCTGGCCACGCTGTCCCTGGGACAGGACAGGTGCCACCGGCCCCCCTGGGCACACTCTGGCTCATGTCCCTGGGACAGGGCAGGTGCCGCCGGCCCTCCTGCCCCCCTGAGCACACTCTGGCTCACGTGCAGCTGCTCAGCAGCATCCCCAGGGCCCTTTCTGCCAGACACTCCTGAGCCACTGCTCCCTCAGCCTGGAGCATTCCATGGGCTTGCTGTGATCCAAGCGTAGGATCTGGCACTTGCCCTTACTGAACCTCATGCCCACCAACTCTATCCAGGTCTCTCTGCAGAGCATTCCTTCCCTCCAGCAGATCTCACCCACTTTAGCACTGTTTGCACATCTACTGTGTGCAGTTTTGGTCACAATATGAGAAAGACATGAAGCCATTAAAGAGCATCCAAAGGAGCCCACGAGGATGGGGAAAGCGTCTGGAGGGGAAACAGCTCAGGGGAGACCTCACTGGGGTCTTCAACATCTTCCCAAGGGGCAGAGGAGGGGCAGGCANATGGGCGTGGGCAGGTCTAAGGATTGGACTTGATGGTCCTTGTGGATCCTTTCCAGGTCAGGATATTCCAGGATTTTATGATTTTGGAGACTGTGATGCCCCCCCAAGAGAAAGCAGCTGCCACCACTTGGCAGTGGCCAGACACCAACCAGGGTGCAGGGAAAAACCCCTTTCACTAGGAGAATGCAGGTGACAGACCAAGCTTTCAGGCACACACTCCTTTCCCCACCACCTCTGAACTCTATAAAAATCATTACAGCTTCCCCCAGCTGTTCTCACAGCTGGATCCTCAGACCAGCAGAGCTCCATCAGCCTCTCTCACTCTTCTGCACCTTCTCCCCACTCAAGTCAAGGAGCAGCATCTGAAAAAAGTTCAGATCTGCTGCAAACCAGGCAAGCCAATTTGTAAAGGCAACCTTACCCTGCCAAAAATAGCTGCTGCTATTTTCTTTCAAAATGAATCAGAAAATTCTAGATTAAAAAAAAGGTCAGGATGTGGTGTGACTTTATTTGTCCTCAGGACAACAACCAAAAAAAAAAGGGAAAAGATAATTACAAATAAAGGAACTTTAATTAGCGTGTAATACAGAACAATCCAGTCAGTGGCAAAACACCACAGTATTTACAGAACTGTAAATACACCAGCAGTGCCTGGGAGCATCAAAGGCAAACCCATTATCCTACAGCTGGAAAGTGGCTGAAGTCTGTGACATTCCACTGTAAATAAAGGTGTTATTAAAAATTACAAACTGCCCTGTAATGACTTTGATAACCTCCTGTGCAGCAGCCCCTGTAAAAGAAAAGAAAAATCAGAAGGCACTTAGCAGGTCTTATTTGACCACCAGTAAAACAATGTTATTTATCTACAATTCCCTCCACTGGAACTATTTCAGAAGTGCCTGCTACATCTCCTAGGAGGCAAAAATGCCTTTCTGTACTTCCCAGTATGAAAGAGGCTCAGAAAGCTGTGACTTCCAAAGTTGGCCTTGCACACACTTGGCTGTATGTACTTTTTCTGTATGTACATACACATGGACTAAAATGTGTGAGCAGACAGACCCATGCAAGTTGTGATCTCTCAAAATACAACTGAGATGTTCAATTAGAAAAAGAACATGTACAATTAAACTGTAAAATAAACCAAAGGGGTTTTTCTCTGTGATCCCTTTGTGTTTTCCTGTAGTATGAAACCTTCTGCCATTTCTTCAGAAGTTACCTTTGTGTATTTTTACACACCGAGTTTCACTTGTTCAGAAAAAGTTCCTACACAGAGTATTTAATACATAATTGTCTTCAGCATTGCATGGAACCAAATAAAGGAGGTAAGTTAACTGATACATTCATTATGAGCTCCCATTAAAACATATGTCACTTTGACAATACCCACAGGTTGAATAAAAGTAAGAAACCAAGGCTAATTATATTTCATAGATATTCTACCTAAGTGTATTGTGTTGATTTAAAGGAAGACACGTACTGCAGAATTTCAAAACTACTGTTATCTTTCTTTATAAAAATGAAGCCTCTTTCAAGCACTTTATTTTTAAACAAATTTTTAAGCTCCTAGATTCGATGTACTGAGATTGTTTTGGAAGTTTACTTGGTTTCTTTTACTGACTTCAAACCCTTGCTGTGCCCATTTACTCGATATGCTACAGGAGGTCACATGTCTGGAGGTTGAAGGGGAGGATTTTGTCCTAATTCTATCTTTGCCTACAGTCTTTGCTCCACCAATCCCAGTAGAGATGCTGCTGCAGAGCAGGCTGTGTGTGTGTCCGCAGAAGGGCAGGGCCATCCTTACCTCCCATGAAGGCAGCGACCGCGTGGGGCTCAGCCGCTCCGTAGCGACAGCTGTGCAGGAGAGCAACAGTCAGACTGGCCCAGGCAGCTTTGCCAGCACAGCCACACCTACACCCCCACACTTACAACTCATGCACATAGTCATCCTTCACCACCACGGACAGCCCGTGTTCCTGGAGGAACCCAGCCAGGCAGGATTTCAGCTTTCCAATATCACCTTCCACCTGGTAGTTGTAGACACCTGGACAGTAAGTGAAGAGTTTCATCACACAGCTGTAACACCACACTCAAAGGTAACAGGGTTAATGGCAGTGTAAATATTTTACTTCTCTGAAACTTTTCTAAGCAGATTAATACTAGACTAATAGTGATTGAATATTCTGTTGATGCTATTAATTAATGACAAATTACTGCACAACTGAACTGACTTGTAATCCATGCAACCCACCTTAGTGATATTCAAGATAAAGTCCTGAAGTTCCCAAAGAGAAAAAATTCTCAGTTTAATTCTTAAAGTTACATTAATATGGAAACAAATCCACAACTAATGCTGTGTTTGTAGTTTATAACTCCAGTATTACAGTAACTATTGGATCTTGACATTTCTTCTGATGACATGAAGTAACTCTGTATGAACATACCTGGATATCTCCCGTGCTGCTTGTAAAATCTGTTTACAGCCCTCAGCATCAAGTACAGCACTATTTCACTGTCTGGGTTATCCATGTGGGAAACTGCAAACAGCAAGAGAACTGGTTAGCTGGTACAGGTGAAATGGAAAAAGAAGGGGGTTGAGTTACCTGAAATGAAGTACTGCCCATTTGCTTAAACTGTAAAATCTGCAGTAAAGAGAAATCTTAATGAAAACAACCTGCACCTGAGAATCTCAGTGTCAGTTTTGCCTCCAAATTTTATGACAAAACCATACTGTATGTATTTCATATAAGCTGTACAGTGATGATATTCACATTTCAACTCTGACAGCTGCTCTAACTTAAGTGGGACATTCCTTAGTTCTAATTTTGGGATGTGAAACACATGCTCATTAACTGTAATGACTGTAATTATAAACCAGGTCTTAAATCCCTTTCCATGCAGCTCAGTAGTCTTTGTAAATACTAACTACTATTTAGATCACATTATATATTACCAACTACTTCAAGTAGTTTTCACTTTAGTTATAAATACTACAAGATGTACCTGTACAGAAAAGGAATGTACATTTTGTGCAAAACAGAGGACCTGTATAAGTCTTTGATGAAAAAGTATTCCCAGCTTTTTTTAAATTTATGCAGGTTCAAAACAACAAAACCCCCAGTATGAAGTAACTGGTTTGCTAGTTCACATACTGAAAGGATAAGCTGACAGGGGGCAAGAGAATATTCTTGCCTTTCCAGCTCTGTCAGAAACAACTGAGGTACAGAAAAGAGAAGCTTGAAGAAAACAGTGTTTTATTTATATACTAGCAAAAGTAAAATCTGCAAGAAAAAACCCAGAAGCATGGATCAATCTGGAAGGTAATTTTTTAATATTTAAAATCAAACTGAATTTAAAATTCTGTACTTCTAGTTGACATCAAATCACAAAACTGCATAATGCAACAGAACATGTAACAAGCAATTCTTTTTGGTAACAAACCCATTTCAGGCTGGCAGTGCCACTGCAGTGTGTGCCAGAAGGTACTCACTGATTTCATCCTTGTGGAAGGTGTTCAGGCTGTGCTCCTCAGCCAGGGCCCGGCACCGCACCACGCGCAGAAAGGCCGCGTTGCTGCCTGGGCAGAGAGCAGCGTTACCCGCCCAGCCCAGCCCCGCAGCTCTGCCAGTCTGCGCCTCGTGTCCAACACAGGAGACCAGAACTGACCAGCATTTCATTTAACTTTCCTGTCTCTTTAGTAGCTCATAGTACTACAAATCTATTAAACTAAGTTTAGGTCTGTGGGCACCAGTGTTTTAGTGACAATACTCTGTGCTCGTGCACTTCTGGAACCCACACGTGCCACGATAACATAACAGCTCAAACACAGCCCTTCCTCAGCAGGGCAGCAGCCACAGCCACCAAATCCATGTTCCCTCTCCCACTCTGCAAATGAACACGGGCTCTTTCCACTTTCCATTACATGTTCTCAATTAATACTTTAACAGTGCAGCCAGGAGCTGGAAAAGGTTCTTTTCCAGTGTCATTGCTATGAAACAACACAATGTGCAGCTACTACTGGGCACTCAAAGGAGCAACTGGGAGGTTCCCAAACTGCCAGCAAATGCCTCACCAGCACAGGGGCAGCATGTTCCTGGCTATGTCCTTCCAGGGACATTTCCCAGCTGCAAGGAGACTCAGCCAGGCTGCTCCTGGATATGTGTGCACACCCAGAACAGACACCACCTGAAATGCCACCAGCTGTTCTACCTTTCCAGACCACCAGAAGTTTAGAGCCTGCACTCTGCAATCAGTGTCACAGTAAGGGCAAGAGTGCTGGAGTACACCACAGAGAGCAGGGGAAGCTGCTCCCTCTTTGAGGCTGAAAAAATACATCTTTTGAAAGCCAACCTTTACAGACTCACTACTGAGAGATGCTGAACACGTTACTTTCATTGAAGATGAGGGATGCAAACCACTTATTGGAAAAATTCAAATATTGACTTACTATTTAATAACTACATTATCATTCAGAAGTTTTTGGGTATTTGATCATTTGCATAAACTCAGCAACAGAACCCAGGCATACTCACAAAACAGTTTTAATTCTCTCTCTGAAATGGACTCGGGTGCCTGCAAGAGAGAATATAGTTATTCCAGTATTTACAATAAGGAGAGAATTCCTGCTTGCAGATATATTAGTATATTTATTGTGAAATAACTAGTCATTAATGTACCAAAAAAGGTATCTTAAACTGTAAATAATATAACCTGTATGGACTTTTATATGATCAAACCAAGAGTGATAAAGCAGACCACAGTCACTTCATTTCATCAGAACTTACTTAAGCCTTTGAAGGGAATGGGGTAATTAATTAAGCCTTCTCTTTTCCTATCTGTGTCCTGTGGCTCATTTCTATACAGAACACCCTGAAACAGCCCTTGCACCGTGTCAGGGTGGCTGTACATCTGTACTCACCTTGCCCAGGGACTGTAACAGTTTAGCAGCATGGTCCCCCACAGCAGCAATGTCCTTCTTGGCTTTCTCACGGTACCTGGCAAGGATAATGCAGTAATTACAGCACAAACCCATCAGCTTCACAGTGAGCACCATTTGTTGCTGGTTTACATTATAAAGACACAGTACACAGAAGGGAAGTGAGTTCCCTCGAGGCCAGGAATGCACTTGTTACCTCCTGTCTGACATGGCTGAGCTGTTCAAACAGAATGGTTTGCTAAAACTGGTTAAAATTAAAACCAGTATTACTACAGTCAGAGGAAAACTGACTCAAATTAAGTATGCAGCTCTATGTCCTTCACTGGGCTTCTGATATTTCAGTAATTTCTGTATTTTAATGTCTGTGGCCATTAGTATATTAGTTCTGTTAAGAACTGTGACACCATAAGTATCTCAACACCACACTATTTAGTAAAATTCAATTTAAGAGCTCACTTTAAGGAACTGTAGTTCTTTTATCTGTGAATTAAAATCCCGCAATGTTTACTGGAACTGAGAACTGAAGGACACAACAGTTTGTAGATTCAAGATACTTACAGAATTCAGATTTACAAATCAGGGTATCTGTGCAAACTCAGGTAATTATGGTTTCACTAAGCAAAATAATGATACAAGTTCCTGGGTTTGCTATCATTATACAGAGTAACTGCCCTGAAATGACAGCAACCAATTATTTTAGACAGGTAACAATTTATATTTTTATATCCATGTTTTAATGCTATTTCTCACAGTTCTCTAAATTTATAGGTTCCATTTTCATTAGTAAACACTAATGAAGGTACACAATCCTCCTTCTAGTAGAGGTTGTGTTTCAGATCTATGGAGATCTATTAGATCTTCAAAATCTATTAGGTTTTACTTTCTGATTTGAACAATTCAACAGTGCAACTGCACAGGCAATAAATTAACAAAGTCACTGTTAAGGCATTGCAAGATACTGCTTAATTTTAAAGATGAAAAAGGAGGAGAAATCAAGCAACTGCAAAGAAATGTGGCAACACTGTAAGAAAGTCTGTTAGGCCAAAGAGTTTGCACCATGTCCAGGGTGCACAGGAACAGCAAGTTCATGTTGAAGACACATCATCCTAAAATCTGGATCCACACTGATGGTGTTTAGAATTTCCACTTAATGTTTCTTCTCAAAGTCTTTGCCCTTCCGTATTTACCAAGCAACCCCTTCTAAGGGCATTAATTAGAATTATGTATGCAGGAAACTATAATTTCTGTAACCAGGCTGACAAACACACTGAAGAACAAAACCAAAGGCTGTCTTTGAGCAGAAATTTGCTGTGGACAGCAGGACCTGGGCTATGAGATCTATAGGAAGGTCTTTGCTAGGCCTCAAGGAAGTGATCACTTCCCACCCAGCCTTAGGCAGGGGATGCACTGAGGGCTGCAGCTCCAGCCCCTCAGCAGGTGGCACCTCACAGGGCACAGCCCGGGGCTGCTGAGCCTCCCACCCCCCAGCCCAGCCTCAGCCCAACCTCTTGCCCTGGGCACAGCAAACCAAACCCTTTCAGGGGTCTGAGGGCGTCACCACTGACTGTCATTGGCAACCCCGACACAAACTCCGAGTACTTACACGGTCTGCAGTTTGATGAATTTGCTGGAGTCTGCTATCATGTCAGGAATGGTGCCCCTCACAGGCAAACTGCCTTGCCCCTCATTTGCCACAAATTCCTTTAAAGCTCGAACCAAAATCCAGAAGGAAGGTGACTGCAAATGCACAAGAGACAGGCATGTACACAGGTGTATTTATGATGATGGTATTTCAGTCTTACCCTGAACTGCTCATACCTGCTCTGTGAGCTTCAGGCAGCAATCATCATTAAAAACCTCCTGAATGCATCTTGGAATCTATGAAAGAAAATACATTGGGTTTGTAATTACTTGACTTTTGATTTCTTGGCTCAGCTATGTATTGAGTGCTGAGACAATCCAACTCTAAGTGACCTCAGAGTTTCACACCTAAACCTCTGAATCCTACCCAGCCAGTGCTTCTCAGACACTGCCCAAGAACAAGGCACATGCTGCTGATCAAGACCAATGTCACCAACAAAATCTCACCTTATTTCCACCTTTCACACAGATTTTACACAACAGTGGCAGTCACTGTCCCAGCTGCCCATGCCACCTGCTGAGGCAGAGCAGCAGAAAGGCCAGGGCAGGGGACTGGGGCTGCAAAAGGGAGTGTTTTGACTCCTGAGCTGCTGCAGGTCAGTCTGGCACATAAACTCCAGTGAGTATCAATATCGTGGTCCGTGGCTTGTGGTGCCTTCCATGACAGCCCTAAATTTTACCTGCTGCTTCTTGGGACACTTAATGTGACTGTCCAAGCAAGGATCAGTGCAGTTCAAATAAAACCAGAAAGAATCACAGAATCTGGCTTTTATCCCATGTGGCTTTTGCCATGTACCCTCAATGAGAGATTAAGGGAATCAAACCTCAATTCTAAACCACAAGTTACTACTTCAGGGTTATCTAAAAACAAGGACAACTTCATTCTTAAGGTTTTTAAGCTTGATCAGTTTATGAAGGGAATTTCATAACATGTTTCTTCAAGAGGAAAGTACTGAATTTGTTGAGTCCCTTGCAGCTCTTCATTTCTGTTCTAGAGCCACTGGCTTCAACAGCACCATTGCAGCAAAGGCTCTCCCCTTAAACCAGGATCACCCACACCAGGGACTGCTCATTCCTCACCACTGCACCAAGCACTTCACAGGCTAAACTGTAAGTCTGAGACAAGAACTCACTGCTAATGAACTGATTCCGTCTAGACTCGAATTCAAGTCTTCAGAAGGGAAATGCAGGAGCAAGGAAACAACAGAGTTTCCATGAGCTACAATGCCAGCCGGTCTAGGTCTACTTAACTACACAATTTCAATTCTAACCATTATATTAATCCTGTTTTATTTTAATATAAATGTTACAAATGGAATTCCTGTTCTAAAAGTGTGTTAATATTTTCTGAGAAAATGAGGCAGTTGAAATTTTTTCAATTTTATCACAGCAATGTTTATTTTACCTCAGTAGGATTCAATGCTGTGTTCACATTTTTTATAGCTTCTTCAAAGTTTTCCTCATCTTCTGGGATTCCATTTTCATTCTTTAAGATACCTTATTGAAAGAAAATGTAAAATACTCAACGACTGGAATTGCATCTCCTCACTGAGGTCTCACAACAGGGCAGGCTGGCTGTGGAGGTATCTGTGGCATAACAGCTCATCAGCAAACAAATGACAAATACATCATAAGAGAAAGAATCAAAGATGCACTGCTAAAATGAACTTATTACACCTTCTGCATATGATTCATTTGCATGTGATGTTAAACAGAAGTCACTTATCACAAAAACACCCATTTGTTCGTGTGAGGAGCAGACAATGAAGTTTCATAAGCACCAAATTAACAGCACAACTCTCCTTCCCATCCTCAGTCAAGTTTTGCTGGTGCTTTTTTTGCTCAGATTTGGCAAAGTCTTGTGTACCCACAGAGCAAGCCAGACCCAGAAATGGCTCCACTAAACCCCTGACTGGACCAAAGGTATTCAGTGCAGATCAGCTCAGCTCAGCTCCCTCCCACAGCCCGGGGATGAGCACGGCAGACCCACCAGAATCTGCACACAGGCCACCTCTAAGGGAGGAAATACCAAACATTCAGTTACTGCTTTTATTCTACAATCATTTCACACAATATACTTATAGATCTTAAAAATGCCACATCAATTTTAGCACCCACAAAAGGTATTAAACCGAAACACCTGCAAAAATGGAGTTGCTCACACACTGGTTACAGGGCACTCAGGAGCTCCAGAACCTTCCTGCCTCTGGACTGGGCACTCAGAGGTGCAACCATCCCCACGTGTCTGATGGCCAAGGGACCCATCAAACACTTGCAGTTAATGCCAATCCTAGTGCCAAAAGCCACATGCTTTCCTCTTTATCACATTTTCCACAGGTGTTGCTCTGGAGGCCTTTCCTCCCTCTGGATCTTAAACATTCTGAAACACTGCCAAAATGCACTTACAAACAGGTCTGGGATCTCAAGATCCACCTCTACAAAAGAATCCTTTAGCACAGGAATCCCACTGAATGTGCCAGCAGATTTGTCACAAATTAACCCTGAGAGAACTTGTGATGATTTTTCAGCCAGCACCTTGTCTCTGTCCGCCACCACGAGTGAGGACACTGGGACAGGGATTACCTTGTCGAATCAGTTGTCTGAAGGCTTCTTTTTCTTTGTAACTCTTGGGCAACTGTTCACTTTTCTGAATTTAAAAACAGAAAAAGATTTTGTCTTTAAAATACCTCCTCCTACCCTCACTGTGTTCAGAACTCCAGAGTCTGACATTGCTCACAAACATTCACCTGTATTTCAGTTAGTAATTTCTTTTATGATTCTACCTTGTTTTATGCTAAACACTGCCAAAATAATAAATTAGTTTAGAAAAGACAGATTAATAATAGTAATAATAACCCAGTTTTGCAACACACCTCGTTGAACCATTTTGTGAGATACTTGGCTACAATCACAATCCATGGAGTGTGGCTGTGGTCCTGTAATTGAACAGCAGAGACACCTTTGTCAGGTTGGGAAAAGATAAAAAACAGGAAACAGATTAAAAACCTATTTTAAAGGTAAACTTCTAACACCCCTTCCAGTACCCTAAAGACACAGGACATGTTCCAGATTTTGATCCAGCCATAATGTTCTCTAATAGAAGAAATTATTAAGTTGTTATTACTTTACTCAAAAAAGGGTGTCTGAGCCAAGTTCTCCAATATTTTTCTGGGTGCTGTGCACAAACACCCTCACTGCAAAGCTCTGCAGCAATAATAAGCAGAAAAACAAATTCAAAAAAGGGTGTGAGGTGATATTCAACCTAATAAAAGATGAAGTTGTTCAAGAATATTCCTTGATTTCCAAGATCCCAGCTTAATATTGAGATACAGACTATGACATTTGGGGCAGAGGCAAAAAAACTGACCCTACAGTTGGCTCTGCTCAGATGGGACCTGCACCAGAGTCATCTGCCAAGAGCCACTTCCACAGAATCTGTGCCTGTGTCTGTCCTGGGAACAGACTGCAAAGCACATACCAACCTTTTTGTCCATATGATCCAAGTCATATGACTGAATGTGTTCTGTCAGTTCTGGAAATGGTTTGTCCAATCTCAGATCTTCTAAAGCATTGTCAGGGTGAGATTCAACAACTGTGAAAAAAATTACAACTTATTTTGCAGTTTTATGTGTAGCCACATCAAATACAGCATCACCTGCTCCTTTAACTGCTCAATTCTCAAAGTGTTCTGTGTAAGTCAACTTAATGCAGGACAATCTCCAACTATACTATTTGTAGCAGTCCACAGATTCTCTGCATTCCTCCAAGAATGCTCCTGTGAGGGAGTGCAAACCACCTAAGGCTTCACAAACACTAAATGCAGCACTAAATAAACAAAAACAGAAATCAAAGTGACATTAAATAAACTAAAAATAAACAGCAGAGGAACTGGACTCCACACAATCTATGAGATTCATAGTGAAGCCCTTTTATTACACATAGCACACAGTTTATACAGGGTTAGGACTACAGCTTATTGGCTAAAAGAGTTACACACCACCACACTAGAAACTTCAATTGGTTAGAACATATCTCTCACAAGTCCCATGTTTATATTATTTCATCCTGGCTGTTTTCGTGCACCTGCAGAGTCCTGTGTATTCCTACTATGAGAATTCTTGGGGAGTAACCTCCTCCCTGCCAGCCAGCAGCAGCTGAGCTCTTTGCTGCTTCTGGCTGATAGCTGAGTCTCACAGGGCTTTCTATAGATCTGAATTGCTCACTTTGATTTTACTGTAACAACAATTAAATACAGGAAAGTCTTTATCAGAAAACCCTCTAACCTGTGTGTTCTTTAATAATGACTCTCATATAACCAACCAGTCCATAAGTCCTGCAGACCAGCAGAGGAATGTTGGAGTCCCAGAGCAGCTCAGCCAAGCGCAGCAATGTACTGAGGAAAAACAGCATTTTTCAGACATACAGAAGACTCCAGTTCACTACAAAGTGAACTCCTATAAAAGTTACTTATGAAAGAGGTCTCTCAGAAAAGTTCTCTAATACCATCAGGATCCTAAGTACATAAGGGGATTGATTTGATACATGAAGTTACACTAGGCTAGAAATATGCATATCCATTATCTCCCTTATGTCTCACCCCATCCTCCCAAATGTTCCAAATATCAAACAAAAAGCTGCAATGAACTGGGAAAGAGAGAAAAAAAGATCTGTGTGCTGCACAAACAACTTCCAGTAGGGGCAGCTCCAACCAGAGGTTTTTCATCAGCACATGGGAAATACCCTTTTCCCCAGGGAATCACCACTTCAGAGGGACTCTTATTTCTGTGAGACAGCACCCCCAGCTGCTCTATAAGCAGGGGGAGGGGTAAAATAGATAAGGTGTGGCCAACTTCCTTGCAAAAGCAAGATTTCACTATTCAAATGCTCAAGAACCTCTTGCCTCTGTGGAGGCAGAAGCAGCAAGTTCCTCTCCCCCAGGTTCCTCAGCTCCAAGCTGTGACTGTTCCTCTGCACCTTTCCCTGGCAGGCAGAACTCAAGGGGCCTCTCCACAGAAACAGGTTAAAAACATCAAAAAGAGCCAAGAACTACTGGGGTCTTGGCAAAGCTTAGATGGAAAATATAACTACATACACGGGGAAATTGGAAAGAGTTGTACACAATAAACAATAAAATGCAGAAGTCTAAAGGCAGACCCTGTGGTGTGAGAGGCTGTGCATAAGGACACTTGTTACAGAGGGGTTGGACCAGAAACAACTTTCGCTACAAGAGTGCCTGGCACAGACCAATACACCTGGAGGCAGCACTAGGAGCCAGGCATGGACCTGAAAGAGATTTTAAGCTGTGCATTAATATAGAAAAAGGTCTGTAGAAAATGCCATAATTTACTGTACATTTCCTTTCTGTTTTGCTTAAGTTTTTGTGCAAGAATGTGCCTGTAATTTAAATCTGCTTCTACAGCTGAACAAAACCAGACAACTTTAGATAATCCTTTACCTTTCTGGGAGTTGTGTTGCAATCACCAAGTTAAACCGACTAAAAAAGGAAGGGTTGGTGTCCAGCAGCTTTTCTGGACTCTAAACAGGAGGAAAAAAATGTATGTCAGGAAACACTGTGAAAATTTCTCAATACAGAGCAAGTCTGTTCAATACTGAATATAAAGCGTTAGTGAAAGTTATAAAATTAAGTTACAAAATAATGTTTAAAAACATAAATTGACATTTTGGCCAAACTGAAGACCATCTTTCTCAAATGCTGTTTCATCCTGGAGCTGCAACACCACAAAGCAACACACAGCTGCTGTTTCCTGCTTTTATCACACTGAGTCACACACCCCACTAAGGCAGGAAAACAAACCTCTTCAACAAAGTTTCCAGAAACATCATTATTCAGCTCCTGCAGGAGCTCCATGGCACTCTGGGCACGACTCTGTGTAAGACCAATCAAAATGAAATGTAATTTATACAGAATATCAGCACTACACAATGCCACATGTTAAAAATTTCAAACCACCACAACAACAAAACCACCCCCAAATCACCCCATGACAAAACTCATCACAAAACAGGGCTCCTTATTCCAAGCCTTGCTTATCTGAAGCAAAAATAAACCCCCTAACAGCAGGCATCTGTTTGAGAGCATCTTTAGCATTACAATTTCAAAACCACAAATTATGTGACAGCTATTTTTTGATTTCCAGTTTTATTAGAGAACTTCCAGGAGTTATCCAGGGTTCTTGTACTCTGTTTTTGGGATACTTTCCCCCCTCCATTCACCTCTCCACCCTCAGCTTTATTCCTGCAACCACAGAGATTCCCACCCTCTTAAGACTTCCTGAACCACAACCTCTTCATTTTTTGCTCTTCAATCTTGCCACAACTGGGTTTATCATCTCCCTTATGAGCAACTAAAAAGTGAGGATGGGGAACTCTGTCACAGAATAAACAGACTTTACCCTGTATATACATGTTTTTAGAATTATTCATTACCCTCCATTTGAGTCCTCAACCCTTCCATGCTTTCAATACACCTGAAGTCACACTTATTATCTCCTTACCTGGCCAATATGACTTTTTTGTAGAAAGAAACTGAAAAGGAGACAGGAAAGAATTACATGTGAACTTTTACACTGAATTAAAAACAGCATTAAAGGTACCTTTTGTACTGCAGAACACGTTGCTGACTCTCATACACAACAAACCACACTCCCCCTTAAACCTGCCCTTCTTTTCACTGCTGTTTTATTTCTCTCACAAACAGTTTCTTAAGAGAACTTTTCAATGCCCAAGCCCCAGATTTGAAAACTACAACATGCCAAACTCCTCTGGAGACAGGGTCATACTGCACATTTTTTAACACTGGGCTAATTAAAGACTCACTAGCACTAATTTCTCCATATAATACAATATCCTCCCCCCTCCTATAACCCCTGCAGGTGCCCAGGTGTCTGCAGGTCTCCCTCTGCACACACGAGAAGTTGATCACCAATTAGTAACCAAATTATTTTTACAGGATTTGCAAACAGTTTCTTATCCTTTCCCCTGCTGCCCAGAGCCTCTCAAAGCTGTGAAAGCTCATAAATGTCCAGCAGTCACAGCTTCACCATGTCAAACTAATGAAAATTAACTCACCTTCGCCACCAAAATTACAGAAAATATATTTAGCCACGTGGAAACACAAGAAAGTCTTGCACTGTTATAGCTCAAGATTGCACCAAACAAGTTAATCTCAAATATTTTTATATTGAGTATTGTCTTTATAAACTAGATGTGTGGAGCAAAGACTTGTAAGGTCCAAACCCAGCAACTAAAAGAGTGTAGCAGTTAGCACCAAAACGACCATGCTGTGTGTCACCAACACCCCCACCCACGAAAGACTTGGGAGAAAAACACTTTTAAAAGAATTTTACAGGACTTCTTAACAAGTGCAGAGATGGAACTACCTAAAAAACCCTGTAACTTCTCAATTTGTAATGAAAATAAGTAAAAAACCTACTTATTTCCAACATCTTCTCCAGACACTCGATTCCCATCGACAATTGTAAAGGATCCAATACCTTGGGAAAAAAGGTTGTTAATTAATAACTAGGCATAATGAAGTTACCAGATACATTCCAAAGAATGTACAGGAGAAATATCTACTTACCTGGCAGCACTAAGTTTTTGAGTATTTCAGTTCCTGTTGCTGTTGCATTTATCACACAAACATGGGCAGATTCTAAAGCCTCTTGGCCATGGTCACCCCACAGTCTGTATTGGGAGGGAAACCAAAACGTCAGGAAGTTATTTGCCTTCAGATTGCAAAGCCAATATAAAGAAACAAAACAATTAAAGAATCACAAGTGGAGGCTGGTGTGGTACTGTCCATTCACTGCTGAGGGGCTGAACAGCACTAACCAAAACAAGCATCCTTGAGAAAACTGACTGTGTCAAACCAGAAAGTTTCTAAAGAGTAACCCAACTTCCCTGCCATTTCATTTTCCCCCTCTCTCTGGGTGTGAATGCACACACCTCCTCCTGCTGCAATGTATTCACTTCCTCAAAATGAGCACAGGTCAACATAATCCCTGCACAAATTCTGTCCTAGTGCTCAATGCTCTGGTTTTCCTAACTTTTATTAGAAATAATAGATTATTAAAAATAATTTCTAATACAAGATACTGAAATGTACAGTAGATGGAAGTCAGTCTTGATGAGTCTGGTATTTCAGGCCCCTATAAAATAAAGCTGAGCTGAAATTGGGCTGGACCAGTCCCAGATCACACATGTCCTGCTGATCCACTGGGGTGGCAACTCACAGAATCCCAGGATGGACCAGGTGGGAGGGCCCACAGTGGGTCACTGGTGCCACCTCCTGCCCCAGCAGGGCCATCCCTCAGCACATGGCACAGGATTGTGCCCAGAGGGGTCTGGAATATCCCCAGGGAGGAGACTCCACCCCCTCTCTGGGCAGCCTGTTCAGTGCTCAATCACTGCCCAGCAAAGAAGTTCTTCCTCCTGTCCAGGTGGAACTTGCTGGGCATCAGTTTGTGCTCATGGCCTCTTGTCCCACTGCTGGGCCCCCGAGCAGAGCCTGGCTCCAGCCTCTTGCCATCCCACTGCAGATAATCTTTTATATATATATATATATATATATATAAAAGATTATCTGCAGTGGGATGGCAAGAGGCTGGAGCCAGGCTCTGCTCGGGGGCCCAGCAGTGGGACAAGAGGCCATGAGCACAAACTGATGCCCAGCAAGTTCCACCTGGACAGGAGGAAGAACTTCTTTGCTGGGCAGTGATTGAGCACTGAACAGGCTGCCCAGAGAGGGGG
>VWZD01011476.1:169749-185067 GCA_013396695.1 Sakesphorus luctuosus
GTGTGTGAGTGTATGTGTGTGTGTGTGTGTGTGTGTCTGTGTCTGTGTGAGTGTGTGTGTGTGTCTGTGTCTGTGTCTGTGTGAGTGTGTGTGTGTGTGTGTGTGTGTGTGTCTGAGTGTGTGTGTGTGTGAGTGAGTGTGTGTGTGAGTGTGTGTGTGAGTGTGAGCGTGTTTACATCTGCACCCCCTTGGACGCCCTTCAGACCCCTCAGCAGTGTCACTGCAAAGCCTGCAGAAAACGAGAGGCACGTGCAGTCTGATGTGCCCTCAGTGGGTTTTGTGTGACATATTTGAATGCCCACCCTGTTGCTGCCTGTTTGTGCTAATAAAAACACACCAGCTTAGAATTTAAATGGATTTCTCAGATCCCAAACACTCAAGCCACCCTTGCTGAGCAAGCTTTATTTCAAGCCTCATGAAAACCCATAATGATTACTTTGTGTGCAGTAGGAAGGCAATAATGCTGCTTTTCTTTCTTTCCCTTTGAAGGACCCTCAGAGTGGCACAAATCGTACCCCCTTGCCCAGGGCAGCCGCCAGTCCCCCATTGACATTGTTCCTGCCAGGGCAGTGTTTGACCCGAGCCTGAGGCCACTGGTCGTGTCCTACGAGTCCTGCACATCCCTCAGCATCTGCAACACTGGCCACTCAGTCATGGTGGAGTTTGAAGATACTGATGACAAGGCAGGTGAGATACCACAGCCAGCTAACTCAGAACACCATTTGTGACTCGGTGAGGGAAACAGTTAAGGATGTCCTGTACAGTGTAAATAACTTCTATGATGTCTGATTTCAGCTTAGAACAAGGCATATGATCAGAGCCCTTGTCTTCTGTCTTCTTGAGCCTTGTGTTTGTCTTCCCTTTGAGTCTCTCTGGCAGAGCAGAAGAGTGTTTCTGCATTGGGAAAAGCTCTGGCATCAGGAAAATCAGATATTTGTTTGCAGTGCTTTTCTTTTAAACAAGAATTGAAGTTTGGAGGACAGGGAATCCTTGGCTCTCTCTCTGCAGCACTCGCAGACCACAGCCAGCATGCAGAGTGTAGGCTCCTCACTGCCCTGCTCCACGAGCATTCAAATCAAAGGCACCAACCCCCATGCCAGCTCTGGCTCACTGCCCAGTCCCATCCACAGGGAAGAGAAGAGGATTAGCAGAGATGGGTCATACCAGCATAGTCATCACACTCACAGGCACTGCACCAAGTTGTCTGGACAGTCACTGTCACCTTGCATTGTTTTCTTCCCTCCCAGCCTCCCAGCAGCTCCGTTTCTTCAGAATTTATATGATCTTCAGCTCATTCTGAGTTGGGAGCAGCTCCTGGATGTTGGACTGTCTGCAGCTGTGCATTGTCCTTGTCTCAGCCCTTGGCAGGGAATGTAAAGGCTTCAAGTGATTATTTCCCCTGTTATTTCTACTTCCTGTGGCAGACCTTGCTTTTACCTCTGGGGTAAAGGAAGAGCATTCAAATGGAGATGAGAAAGCAGCTGATAAATGGGAAGAGTGCATTTTAAAAAGCCACTCTGAACAGCTTTTAAATGTATGAGCTGATTTCATCTTCCTTTGATGTGTTGTTTGATGTTACCTCAATTGGATACCTGCATATTCAAAGCAAGTTACTTTTCCTGTGGGTGGCTTGTCTGTGCTGGTAACTCCTTGAAATATGGGCTAGGGGTTAAAATTCCAACTATTTTGTTTTAAAAATTCTCTTCTGGAATGCATTTTAAAAACTGCTCAGTGGAACACTCAGGTGTTAAAGCGTCTTAATTGATTTTTAAAAGACTGGATGTGCATTTTCCACTTTTACTGCACAGATCCATTGGGCATGTCACCCTCCAAGGAGAATGTTTAGAATATCTCTGGCAGTATCACCTTAGCTTGACTTTCATGCAATTTTTAGCTGAACTCTCTCTATGTAACAGTGAACTTTAGTCAGCTTTAGAAGTTGAAAAACATCATCCATTACTCTGCATTTAGAGATACAAACTCAGCACATGCAGGAATGAAACCTCTGGCCTTTGATTTAATAACACTTAATGGCACATCTTTAACAACACTTTTTCAAGGAAGATGACTACGAGGAGTGTAAAACATGGTTTAAAGTGGTTTTACTTGTGTTGAAATATTCTAGTGACTCAGCTTTGTGTAAATGACACAACACAATTTTGAGAGTTACCCATCATAGCTAAATTTAACTGTCTGGGACAGGTGATGCATTCCTTTGCTAAGTTCAGAAAAACATACTGGGAGGTATTTATATTCTTAATTAATACTAAAACCTTTGCTTAGGCCAGGCCAGTTTCCTGCACAAAGGCCAGCTGGAACCACGCACACATTGTAGCATTGTGCAAGCCCCTGCTTTAAATTTTTAATAAAATGCTATGGCCTACACTGATGATGCTTTACAGATATTAATATAATTTTAATTTTCTTAATGTAAGACTTTTTGGTTGGGTTGTCATGTCTGTTGGGCAAACTGTATTAGCTTTGGTGCCATATGAAGTTACAGGAGGATTGATTACTGATGCTGTTGATCAAGTATCCCCTATAGGTGGCACCTTAAACACTCACCTCTTCTTAAGGGTTATTTCTAAATGATGGATGAAGTTTCTCTATAGCATTTCCTTACCTCTATAAGGTGACTTGAGATTGAGTGGTGTAGTGTGAAGTACAAGCTCTTATATTACCTCTTTTATGGGATCAGGTATTTAAAGGAAAGGGAATATAGGTAATCTCCACTGGCAGTGAAGATACTGTATAAAGGAAATACTCAGCTGAATTGTCTATCTGGTGTTCCAGGTATAAGGTTTCCTTGGGGCCTTCTCCTCTCCAGGCTGAACAATCCCAGCTCTCTCAGCCTTCCCTCCCAGCAGAGCTGCTCCATTCCCTGACCATCCTGGTGCCTCCTCTGGACTCTCCAGCAGCTCCATGTCCTTGCTGTGCTGGCCCCAGCGCTGGGGCAGCTCTGCAGGTGGGGTCTCACCTGGGGGGACAGAGGGGCAGAATCCCCCCTGCCCTGCTGCCCACACTGTGGGACCAGGCCAGCACAGGGATGGTTTCTGGGCTGGGCCATGTCCAGCCTCTCCCCAGCAGCCCCCAGGTCCTGCTCCCAGGGCTGCTCTCAGCCTGTTCCACTTGTGCCTTTCCTGTTAAACACAATGAATACCACAAGAATGGTTACCACCTCTTCATGTGTCAAATATACCCTTTCAGGAAAGCCCCCCATCCTGTGTAGGTAGCCACTCAATGTTTTTAACCCACATTTCTATGTGACTTCAGGTGCTTTCCATTGATGAATCCACCCCTCCTAGCTGTGTGGATGGCACATCTTTTTCATGCTCGGAGAGGCTGCTGGCTCTTTCCCACTCTCGTGCCCACAGTGGTTAGTTTGTCCTGGCAGGGAGCTGACATTGTGTTCTCTCTCTGTTTTTCCTGCCCAGCAATCAGTGGTGGCCCCTTCCAGGACCCCTTTCGGCTGAAGCAGTTCCACTTCCACTGGGGCAGGACCCACAGCCAGGGCTCAGAGCACACAGTTGATGGCAAACCTTTCCCCTGTGAGGTAAAAACCTGATTGACAGATGGGACTATTTCATGCAAATGCTCTTAACAAGTGACTTTGTCAGCAGTGGGGACAGGACTAGGACTGTGATTGCTCATTCCTTATGGTGAGGTCAGCCCAGACTCTGAGCTGGTGTTACCAATAGCTCAGAAATGCCTTCACATGCAGGTTCCTGAGGAAGTTCTGCAAAGCCAGGACCAGGCACAAGCCTTTCCCAGAACAGTCTAACCAAAGCACCAAGGGAGTGCAGCATCCTGGAGTCCACCAGTGAGGACTGGAGTGTTGGGGTTTGTAGGATGAAGGCCTCTACCAGGGGAGTCAGGTCACAGGTTAATGCCTGATTTGTTTCAAATTAAAGCTGTGTGGTGGTTGACTCTGGCTGGATGTCAAAGGCTTTCCATCCCTGCCCTCCTCAGCTGGACAGGCAGAGAGGACACAGTGAAAGGCACATGGGTGGGGATGGGACAGGGAGAGATCAGGCACCAAGTACTGACACAGCAAACCAGGCTTGGCTGCAGGAAGCGAGTTTATTGCCAGACAAATCAGAGCAGGATAATGAGAAATAAAAACTAAATCTTAAAACACATTCTCTCCATCCCTCCCTTCTTCCTGGGCTTAACTTTACTCCCAGCTTTCTGTGCCTCATCCCTGAGCAGAGCAGGGGGATGTGGGAAGGGGACTGTGCTCAGCTCATCCCATGTTGTCTCTGCTGCTGCTTCCTCCTCAGTGGGAGGATCCTCACACTCTTCCTCTGCTTCAGAGTGGGGTTCCTCCTACAGGAGACAGTCCTACACAAAATTCTCCAATGTGAGTCCTTCATACAGGCTGCAGTCCTGCAGAACTGCTCCAGTGGGGCCCTTCCATGGGATCAGTCCTGCAGGAACTGCTCCAGTGGGGCCCTTCCATGGGGTCAGTCCTGCAAGAACTCCTCCAGTGTGGATCCTTTCCCACGGGGTCAGTCCTGCAAGAACTGCTCCAGTGGGGCCATGAGCTGGGGGAGCTTCTGGCAGTTTCTCTCCAAAGCCACCCCTGTAGCCCCCCTAGTACCAAACCCCGACCACAGCACCCCAGTATGTGCTGATACCTGGAAAATTGGTGCCTGTCCACACTTATGGACCAATCCAAAAGATTGAACTTGTTCATGTTTCCAGAAAAGCCTTTTGCATGAAAATGTTCTGTTGGGAACAGTTAGTGCTGTCAACATGAGAAACCATGTTCACAGCTTCTATCACTAATTTAATTCTTACTTGTTGTTCTTTTTCTTTAAAGCTCCACTTAGTTCATTGGAATGGCAGAAAATATGCAACATTTGGAGAAGCAGCAGCAGCTCCAGATGGCTTGGCAGTAGTTGGTGTTTTCTTGGAGGTAAGAACTGCAAAAATAGCATATTTACATGGTGAAAAGCATTTTGCTGTCAAGTGTTTGAGGACCACGCCACGTATTTAAGAAGTGCTTGAGGGAAACACGACTTATTGGAAGCAGTAACTCATTGCTGATTGCTGTTAAGGTTTAGTAGGAATGTTGAGGCTCAAATAAGAAAACAACACCTATTCAAAACACAGTTTTAGTCCTTCTTATTTAACCTGTTTACTCTGTTATTTTAGATTGGGAAAGAACATGCCAGCATGAACAGACTCACTGATGCTTTGTACATGGTAAAATTTAAAGTAAGTTTTCAGCTCTTTACATTTGTTTCTGGGGTATCTTTTAAAAATCAAGCTCATGTACCTATTTGGGACAAAAATCACATCCTCCCATCACTAGAAATTTACTGTAGTTTTCTGCCCTTCAAACTTATTTCATTTGCCCAATCTCAGGTGCCTCACAAGGCTGTGCTGACCCCACTGGTCATCAGAGGTTCTGCATTGCCCAAGAAATCTAAAATCCAAAGCTCCAGGACCCTTCAGGCTCAGGTTTTACACTCAGTAAAATGCTCCTTCTCCACTGAGCCTGCTCTTGGTGAGTGGCAGGTGGCTGTTTGCCCTGGCAGAGCTCTGCAGCCACCTCGCTGTGGGCCCAGGCCAGGCTGTCCCCCAAGGGCTTTCTGAGGGACTGAGCACGTTTGGGATGTTCCTACAGCATGGAAAGTTTTCCTCTACACTGTGGTACTTGAGGCAATCACTGCTCTAGGCAGCACCTCCTACTTCTGTGAGTCCTTTGGTGGATCCACCCTCCTCTTTAATTTTAGACTTGAAGATTTAAAACCAACATAGCAGACAATGACTATGGGATTTCAATTTCCTGCTAAAATAGATGGGAAGAATAGAAAATAGCAAGTGATGAGACAAGGAATTCTGCCATGGTATTATCTATAGCTCACACTGAGCAGGAGATACAGAACACAGTTCCTCATTATTTTTAGATCTACTGTGAGAAGAGCTGAATTTTGGTAGGGACAATGGGGCAAAACCTGCAAGTCCATAACCCAGCAGCAGGCACCACACCTGCCCTATTCCTTCCAGCTGACAGTTGTTGTAAGGCAGCCTAACCTTTACACACTTTTCCTTTCCCCTAATGTTAATATTACTTTAGCATTTTTTTCTGCTGCACTTAAAAGTAAAATGATAAATTTCAAGTCAGTTTGTTTTGGTTTGGTTTGGTTTTGGTTGGTTGATTTTTTTACAGGGAACAAAAGCTCAGTTTGGAGGCTTCAACCCTAAATGTCTCCTGCCCTTGAGTCTTGATTATTGGACATACCTTGGGTCTCTGACAACACCACCCCTCAATGAGAGTGTTACTTGGATAGTGCTGAAAGAACCCATCAGAATTTCTGAGAAACAGGTAAACTGTTGATACTCCCTCAGTTCCTGTAGGATTCAGTGCTGGATAAGAAGCAGTGACTGTTTTGATCTGAAATAGGGCTGAGCTACAACAATGAATGTTCAGCCTGTTCAGTAATCAGGGCCTCTGTTATTCTCTGTTAACGCTCTCCAGGATCTTTGCTTGAACCTGTTCTATTAACTGATTAAAATACACTGAATACTTTCCTTTGGTCCCTTAAAACCCCATTAATACTGAGTGCCCCCCTAAGCAGTCAATTCTTTGCCCTGAATTTCCAGCTGGAGAAATTCCGGATGCTCCTCTTCACCAGTGAGGAGGACCAGAGGGTCCCAATGGCAAACAACTTTCGCCCTCCTCAGCCTCTGAAGGGCAGAGTTGTTCGAGCTTCCTTCAAGGCCTGAAGAGAACTCCTGATGGCCCTGGGATATCCAAGAGCTTCCACATCTGCCATCCCATGGACAGGAACTCTGGTCCTCAGACCCCTCATGGAACACACAAGAGAAGCATTTCCACGAACACTCTGCTTGCAGGGGGACAATCTTCTGGATTTCTCTTTTATTTGAGGTGCTCATTCTTCTGAGAAATGGGCTCCTTTTAACAAGCACTATTTAATATAAGGGATAGCTGAGTAAACTAGACTTGTCCAAGACCTGCAACTCTGAAAAATGAAGTTAAATTCCCACTTGATATAAAGTGGGGAAATTACGTAGTGATCTACTAGTACTGATGGCTAAAAACACCTGTCTCCTTTGATACACGAGGAAACAGTAATGAAGAATTTTGGACAAATTGCACTTCAATTTTCCTTGCTAATCTGTTGTTAGCATTTGCTGAGCTCTGATTTGGAGATTGCTCTCACTGTATTGCTGTCTGTTGAGACAGAGTGCATGAGTAGCACTAGAAAAAAGTACTTTACTTGCCTCAAGTAGGCACTGGTAAGAAAACTAGATATATATTTTAAATTTACTGCTCCAAGATGCTATTTTATAACTAGAAGTACCAATGTAAATGCTGTGTTTAAAGGCAGACCATTTGATTGTCCTGTTGTTTGGCCCACACATCAGCAGCCCTGGCCAGCTTGGGTGAACTGTACATCTATAGCCATTCAGGTGTGTGTTTTGTGGTCCTAAATTGCTCAGACTCTACCTCAGTTGTGTGATGTGCTCTGCAGCACGACCTCCTTCCTTGGGCAGATCAGCACTGCAGAGTGTTCTGCACAGATCCCTTCCCCTGGGTGCAGGGATGTTCCCTGCACACCCCCCAGGCCCCTTCACCTCTTCCAAAGCAAGTTGCTTTAGCAAAGCCACGTGTTGGTATTCCTGCTTGTGCAGGTCAGTGACAAATTCAGGCTCTGGTACTAAATACTGTGACTGACCTGGGACTACCCCAGTCTGTTGTCATTAATTCTGGGCTCCCCATTGCCCATGTTGTGTGTGCAGTCTGATGGAAAGGGATGGTTCTCACTTTGCATCAGCTTGGGTGGAGAAATCAGAGATGTAAATGCAAAGGAAGGCAAAGAGGGAGAGCAGCAGCTCTCAGAGCTGTTCCCCTCTCAGAGAGGGAGAAAGACACTGGACATGGAGCACAGTCCAAGGAATGACAGACTGGAATTCTGGCCTTCCACTCTGTGCTTTTTCTGGTAAACTGACCTACAACTTTGTGTTGCTCAGTTTCCTCTTGCATAAGAAGAGGGTAACACTGACCTACCTCACAGGGGTGTTGTGAGGGCTAATTCAGCACTGGTTTAGATGTGAGAGTCTTACACCACTTATGCTAAAGGCAACAGCAGATCCTTACAAGATGCAATGGTTTGAGCTGTTCTGAATGTAACTTTGCTAGTAATGCAAACTGGTATTGCAGAAAATCTATTTAATGTATGTTAATTTCTTTAACACCTGAAATAAAGGAGACTTTAAAACCAAGTGTGTGTATCTTCACCCTTTATTTTGGGCAGAATCACCTCCCTCTACTTCCAGCACTGCTTTTCTTGGACTTTACCAGAAATGATGTTTGATATTTTCAACTGATGCATCTGTTTTGGATCAAGGAATGCTTTCATTGTTTACCTTCAGTTCCATGGAAACCTTAAGCTACAGTGGAATGATCTAAGTACAGAGAGGAGTTATCCCTTCTAAGTTTCTGGACATTTTTTTTAAGTTCTAGAAACTATTTCTGCCAATTATTTTTAGTCTATATTGCAGTTCTTCCCATCTTTGGGGATCAACAGCTTCTGCTTCAGCTTCATCCTTTCATTTAAATTCTGATATATTGTGTCTCTTGGATGGCTTTTTGTCCAGTGAGAGTTAAATTATTGTTGTCATTATGTCCCAGTTAAAATTAAGAAAAATTAATTACATGTAGAGGCACATTTTAAAATGTAAAAAGTCTTTCAAAAGAACCTCACCTCTTTGATAGCCTGAATACATTTTATTAGGGGCAAATTTGAAATACTTTCCTGTTTAAGAGATAATGAATACTAATTACCATCTCAAGCTACCCAGGTCCTGCTGCATTAACAGTGGTGCACATGCCCACAGAGCAGGTCACAGATGGATATTTGCAGTGTTTTCTCTCATTTTAGGCCCACAGTAGGGCTCTGCTCACTCCTCTCTCTCACTTGGGCTTGTACACCAAAGCTCTGTCCCGTTTTTCCCCAGCTACAACCACTCAGTCTACCAAAATGTTTATTTAACCCCAGAAAGTGTCCTTTCTGTGACCTCGAACACAATACTTAAGCCTCTTTGAGGGTGGTTTAGTCATGAACAAGAGAAGGATAATGTTTAGCTCGCAAGGTTATTGTAAAAGCTGAGCTTTTGTAAAGAGCTTTAAACACTCAACTGCCCCAAGGTGTTCAGTTCCAGGGGAAACTGAACTATCCCTTCCTTCAGAAATAAATTTTATTTTACTTGCAGGGCTTTTTTTCCGTTGTTGGACTGAAGAACATGATCCCAAATTTCTACCACGGTGAGGCAAAATGTACAAGGAAGCATTTCATAATCTTTGTTGTTTCTGGAGAGCCTGATCATCCAATAAAAAAGCACAAAAATTAAGGTTTGCATGGTTTTGAAGCTATGAACTATTTAATGCTATTACTCTTATTTATTTTGAGATGAAACAATTCTAGAACGTGTGCTATCCTTATCTTTTACCACCTGTGTTGAAGGGAAATGGGAGTTGACTGTAACTCCTCCAGCAGGGCTGGGCCCCACTCCCCATGGGCCGGCAGCTCAGATGAGGGCTCGGGAGCTCTCGCACTGGGGCAGGGACTGAACCTGCACAGCTGGAAAAACCAGATTTAAAATGCCCCCTAGTGGATCCCTGGGTCCATTTACTGCCATGATGAATCAAACGATTTTTAGGCCATTTGTCAAAATGCAACAGATGAGAGAATTTAACTCTGATGATAATAATTTTTAAAGACATGGGTGAGTGTAGCTGAAAACCTTGTGCTGGCTCACCCTCTGTAGTCCTTGAAACTCCTTTCTCAGATAAAAATCAATCTTACAAAAGAAAGTCGATAAGCCAGTTATAATTTTTTGTTCCTTGTTTCCCTTCTCTATCCTCTGCTTAGTAAACTGCACTCTAACTTATCTTTTAAACTTTAATAGCTATAGTTACAGTTCAACTTGGGTTTTTTTTCCCCATCCTCTTGCAAGCAGAAAGATTTTTAGGCTGTGATCTAGCAATGATTTACAAGGATAAATTCCATTATGAGTGTTAATTAATCCAAATATAAGCATCAGGGGAAAGGTTTTTCAAGCTACCGCAACATCAGATGGTGCTTTTGGTGGAGTTCAAAGGTCAGAAAGATAAAAAAAAGCAGCATTTCGGAAAAAACAGAGATAAGCCTGAAGAAAATGGGGCGTTATCTTATCCCTCAGGTTATGTTTCCCTCTCTGCCTTCCTTCTGCCTGCACAAGTGCCCACTGGGTAGAGTGACATGTTGCTCCACACTGCCAGAGTGGGGGGCTCACGTTTTTCCCCTGAGGAAAGCTGAGTAAGGATGAAACCTGCCTGACTGGAACAGAACTCTGCCCAGCTTGGCTGTAAGGCAGAGAATGTCCCTTCCTCTGGTGTTCCATTCATCCTGCTCCTTGCATTACACTGGATATTTAGACAAAATTCAGTGCCTTCCTCCAAGCTGTGAACAGCAACACAGCAATGCAAATCAGCATTTCATATTAACATAACAGAATATCAAAAGCAGCAACTCAGACCCTGTTCATCTGTTGGAGGAGAGGGTGGGAGGGGGAGAGGGAGGAAAGGAATAGAATTAGTTTCTGACACATGAGCACTTCTTACCAAGCCAGAGGACTTTCCTGCTTTTGAAAGCTGTCCCCAAGAAACTGAAACTTACTTTTACACTGGTACAGAGCCTTAATGAACGTGTATTTCAGTTTAACTCAAAGCAGTTTGTAAGCAACATCCAGCAAAAGTTCTGTATGTGGAGTTCAGATCCCATCACAGCCACCAGACAGACCTTTGCACCAGTGCAATGACATCGACTTAGGCTGGGCCTTCAGATCAACCCCTGCAGCTGCAGACACTGCTCAGCCTCTGCTGCCACAGGGCAGCTGGGATGGAGCTGGAGAGCTGCAATGGCATTTCCCTACACTGCTCATTGCTTACCCCTGTTCATTTGCTGTTTCTTGCAGCTTGTCTTCTTACCCAGCATTTATTTTAGTTTGTACAGGAAAATCAGACTGGAATTTGCTGGAGCCAAACTAGGACATGCAATTGCTCCAACAGACCTCGAGTCTCCTTCATTGTTTTCATTTGTTCAGGGGTTTTTGTTTGTTTGTAGTCAGAGATCTCAGCATCTGAGGTGCTGACTTGCCCTTTGTGAAAATCCAGAATAGGATACAGAGGAAATGAAGTGTGTGTCAGTATTCACAGGGCAAGGTACATCCAGCAAGCAGCTGACATTCCCAAGGGCTCTCAGCAGGAGGCTGTCCCAGGGGGTTGTGCCCTGGTTTCCCAAGGCTGTGAGTTGGACTGTTGTACTTTGAGTGCAAAGGCAAGTTGTGGCTCACCCATGTCCTCCAAGGTGGGCCCAAGAGACAAACCACTCCAAGGCCTCCCTTTGCAGGATGGCCATTCCCAAGCTCCAAAGGGTTTGGATCTGTGGCTACTTCCAAACTGTATCACTAAACTGAGTCTTTCTATTTCAGAAAAACCTCTGTAAGCTACTTTTAGGAGCAGTTTACGATTTTCTTTGAATTCAGTGTTTTTGTTACTAGTCAGCTTTTTTGACAAAGGATTCGTTATTTAATAGAAATATCATTCCAACTTTGAACTTGCTTTCTTAGGAATACCAGGCTGGTTGTGATCTTTGTGTGTCCCCATCACAAGAAATGTTTACAAAGCATCAGGAGTCCCAGACCTTCCATGAGTATCAGTGACTTATTGTACAGCAATCCATCAGAGCACCTGCTCTGGGACAGCTGTCTGCAGCCTGGGGAAGCAGAAGCTGTTTAAATTTCACCAGAGAAGCCACAGCTGGTTGTGCAAATAAACAAGGAGGGGGGAAAATGTAATGTTCCACAGGAAAGAAGGAAACCCCAATAGTGCAGTCTAGCCTTAAAAAGCAACATAGAAATGAGTACAAGAATGTATTTCCAAAGAAAAGCAGAGTTGCTGACTGTACAAGTCAGCAGATAAAACTATACCTTGAAAAAATGTAAATATAGCACTTGCTATGTTTTAACCTATCCCTGCACCTTAATACAATACCTGGAATTAGAGTAAGTAGCTGATAAATACTTGTAATGGCTTCCTTCCAGCACAGGATGTTTGATTCTGAACTGTAGCTCACCTATAATCAGGAAAGTCAAACCCAAATCTTAGTTTTATTTAAAGAAACTCGAGTGATAATTTTTTCCATGTAAATTAAGAAGATGGAGCACTGTGACAACCCAGCTACTGTTGCTACAGAAATTTGCATTTTTATTAGATATTCCTAAAGGCAAAAATACTGCAAGTTTGGCAATACTGTTTCTTTCCTTAGATCACATCAGAGAGCAGCATTTCTACTTTTTTTGACCTGAACTACATATTACTTTGGTTCCTCAGCATAGTCAAACACTCCAAAGCAGAATCGAAATCTCAATTGAACTTAATACCCAGTCCTGTCAGTACCTTCAATATGGTATTTCTTCTTGTGTTTAGAAAACACGGAATGAAAGCAACACCTTCTCCTGCAGGACTGTTAATTGTTTCACCTCCATTTATGTGATTCCTAAATCACTTCAGTTTATGCAAATGAACATATGAAACGACTTCCTGAGCAAACGAGCAGGAAGTGACAGCTCAGAGCTGACGGGAAGGATCTGCCCACGGAGTGAGCACAGGAAACCCAGAGCACTCAACTTGTTTTCAGGCTGCTTTGGGAGGTCTTACCCATCTGTAAATGGTACAAAAGCTGAAAATTGGTAGGTCAGAATGAAGAATCATTGAATATCCTGAGTTGGAAAGGACCTACAAGGATCATCAGTCCAACCCCTGGCCCTGCACAGACACCCCAACAATCCCCCTGTCCCTAAGAATGTTGTCCAAACATTCCTGGAGCTCTGGCAGCCCTGGGGCTGTGCCCACTGCCCTGGGGAGCTGAGATCCAGAAATACTGTTGGTAAATATGAGCACTGGAGCAGAGCAGGTTTGTCACACAAATCATTATGTAAGACCTCAGTTAATTTTTTCCATATCTGCTAAAATATTGCCTTGCCTTTTCTTTTGTTTACCCTTCCAGTCAACATGAAAGCCTGCTTCATCCTGTTAATAAACACAAAAAATGTTCACAAACACAACAAACAAGTGAAAGCTCAGACTCACAAAGATGATGAAAGATGTGGAGAAGGGAGTGGAACACAAGTGCTGTGGGGAGAGGCTGAGGGAGCTGGGGGTGTTTGTGCTGGAGAAGAGGAGGCTCAGAGGTGACCTCAGCACTGCCTGGAACTGCCTGAAGGGAAGTTCTGGCCAGGTGGAGGTTGGTCTCTTCTCCCAGGCACTCAGCAATAGGACAAGGGGGCACGGGGAGCTCAAGCTCTGCCAGGGGAAATTGAAGTTGGAGAGCAGAAAAAACTTCTTTGCAGAGAGAGTGCTCAGGCATTGGAATGGGCTGCCCAGAGAGGGGGTGGATTCCCCATCCCTGGAGGTTTTTAAGGTGAGCTTGGCCATGGCACTGAGTGCCATGATCTGGTAAAGGGACTGGAGTTGGCCCAAGGGTTGGACTTGATGATCTCGGAGGTCTTTTCCAACCCCATTGATTCTATGATTCTATTCTATGATCTCACACCTTTCCAGAGGAGATAAACTGGGGACACATTTATCTCATCTAAGACACCTGCAACACACTATTTAAATATAAAACCCTTCAGTACAAGAAGCCAGGACAATAAAAAACGCACTGTTAATATCAAAGCACATTATGACTTGTTTGTGAGCCTTTGCATTTGCAGAAATGACTGTCACAAGTTAGAGCAGAGACTACTCAGTAACCACTCATTAACCCGTGTGCACTTTGGGCCTGTTCCTTCCCCTTGTCACAGGGCTTGGCACTGCTCTGTGGGATTTTAACCAACACAAGCAGACCTGAAAAAAACCCCAAAAACGGGTAGTCAGCAAAATGAGCCTTCTTGTCCTCCATAACTCACACCTTACACAGCCTTTCCTCGGGGCTTTGCTGCTCAAGCCTCCTCAGCGGCACTGCAGGATCATAGAATCAGAATCACAGAATCAACTGGGTTGGAAAAGATCTCCGAGATCATCAAGTCCAACCCTTGGGCCAACTCCAGTCCCTTTACCAGATCATGGCACTCAGTGCCACGGCCAAGCTCAGCTGAAAAACCTCCAGGGATGGGGAATCCACCCCCTCTCTGGGCAGCCCATTCCAATGCCTGAGCACTCTCTCTGCAAAGAAGTTTTTTCTGCTCTCCAACTTCAATTTCCCCTGGCAGAGCTTGAGCCCGTGCCCCCTTGTCCTATTGCTGAGTGCCTGGGAGAAGAGACCAACCTCCACCTGGCCAGAACTTCCCTTCAGGCAGTTCCAGACAGTGCTGAGGTCACCTCTCAGCCTCCTCTTCTCCAGCACAAACACCCCCAGCTCCCTCAGCCTCTCCCCACAGCACTTGTGCTCCAGTCCCTTCTCCAGCCTCGTTGCTCTTCTCTGGCCCCGCTCCAGCCCCTCAATCTCTTGCCTCAACTGAGGGGCCCAGAACTCAACACAACACTCAAGGTGTGGCCTCCCCAAGGCAGAGTCCAGGGGAAGGCTCACTGCCCTGGGCCTGCTGGCCACGCTACTTTGGATCCAGGCCAGGATCCCCTTGGCCTTCTTGGCCACCTGGGCACACCCTTGGCTCCTGTTGAGCTTCCTGTCCCTCAGTCCCCCCAGGTCCCTTTCTGCCTGGCTGCTCTCCAGCCACTCTGTGCCCAGCCTGGAGCACTGCAGGGGTTGGGGTGGCCAAAGGGCAGGACCCGGATCGTGTCGGAGCGAACCGAGAGCGGGGAAAAGTCGAGGTATCAGATTGAAAGAAACCTTGGCTAACACGTGGCACTGCCTTCGTTTTACCACTCACGTTAGTGTCGGGCCCCGGTCATGCCTCAGGTGGTCCCGGGGCTGTCGGGCCCGGCCCCGATCGCCCCGGCGGGGGGGGCCGGGGTGTCGCGACAGCTGCGGCCTAGTCCTGACACCGCAGCCCAGCCCCGACACCGCGGCCTACAAATGATGGCGGAGGGGCCGGGCCTTGTCCCTGCCCAGCCCGGGGCGGAGCGCTGAGGGCGGGTTGGGTGTTGTGGCTGTCTGTCAGAGCTGTCTGTGTGTCTGTCGGCGGCCGGGAAGGGAAGGGGAAGTGAAGGGAAGGGTGCGGTGCGGGAGCCGGGTGTGAGGTAAGGGCGGGTGTGTGTGGGGAATGAATGGGGGTGCGGATGTATGGGGTGGGAGTGTGCGGGGTAAGGGTTGGTTGTGCGGGGCTCTGTGTCTGTGTGTG
>VWZD01011476.1:185098-231994 GCA_013396695.1 Sakesphorus luctuosus
GGTGTGCGGGGAAGGGGCTCTGTGTGTGTGTTGCTGTGGGGCTGGTGTCGGTGTGCGGGGCAGGGGCTCTGTGTGTGTGTTGCTGCGGGGAAGGTGTTGGTGTGCGGGGCGGTGTGGCGGAGGGCCGTGTGTGCGGGCATTGTCGGGGCCGTGGGGTGTGCGGGTCTCGGGGGCTGTACCGCCGGTGTATCTGCGGTTCCCGGGGAGGAGCTGCCGCTGCCGCTCGGGGTGCCCCGTGCCGGCCCCGCGGGACCCGCGTGCTGGCGCCGAGCGGGAGCGTTTATGTAATTGGCTCTTACATAATGGTCTTTAGCACATGGCTTTAATTAGCCCCGGCGCCGGGTGTGCGGGGCGCGCTGCGGGACGCCCCAGGGTGTGAGCTGAGCAGCGAGCAGGGCAGTGCGGAGCTGTGTGCGGGGCCGAGCGGGGCTGTCCGACCCGACCCGGGGCGAGGAGCACGTGTGCGAATGGTATTGGCAGCTCCGCGGCGAGGAGGAGGAGGAGAAGGAGGAGGAGAAGGAGGGCCACGGTGCCTCGCTCTGTCAGCCGGCTGGTGGGGACTGGGTAGGTTGTTTGAAATACTGTTTCAATCGGCTTTTTGATAAACACGGTAAAAGTCGTCATTGCTTCCATCTCCTGCGGTTCACAGGGGCAGGAGGAAGGAAACAGAGGACCGGGAATGGCCTGGGGAAAGTTGGCAAACGTGAAGGCTTGTCTTGTACCGCTGGCGCTTTTAGGGTTTAGCTGTTGCTGGAGTTGGCAGTATCAGCTGCTTTGCTGTTATTTTGTTGTGCTCTCTGCAGTACAACAAAAGGCACTGGCTGTGTTGGGAGATGCCAGTGTCCCAGGAGACTGCAGGCAAGGGAACTGGCATTGCCTTTTCTATCTGTTCTCCTGACATCAACAGTAAAGTTTGTCTTTGCTTGTCCTCACAGGGTCCCCAGGATCAGAGTGGTGGGGTCTCTTGAAATGCTGGTCCACTCTTTTCTGTGTTAAGCACTTCAGAAATGTTTTGTGACACGTTGCTTTGGTTTTCCGAATGGGACTTCAGTACAGTCCTTGGCTTGTTATCAGTAGGCTTTCTGTTTAGAATAGCTCAAGTTGAGCTGATTTCAAGTTCCTGCTGATTTCTTGGGAAGGTTTTCATGTGTCTGATCTGGCTGGTTTCTTATTACTCCTTGTAAAGTGCCCTGCTAAAAACCCAATATTGCAGTAGGGTCTTTGGCTTGAGGCCCAGAGCATGTGGTGCTTCAGGGCACCTGAAAGGGGCTGAGAGGTCACAGAAAACTCGGTTGTTCTCCCTGGCTGCTGGTGGGATCTCTGGGGAGTAATTGTCCTGCCGTGCTACCATACAGTGAGTTTTTGAAATCCATGGGGCAAAATTCTGTTGTCAGGAAGGATCTGGTTGTCCTTAGCAATATCCCACAGCCTGAATACCTTATTGAAAGCAGGAGACAATTCGTGGACCTGCCCCGTGGCAACTGAAGGACTTCAGCTGTTCAAGTGCCCTTGGTTTCAGTGTTGTTGGCAGCAGAGCTCTTCCCAGATGCTTGTTCTAATTGCACCCAAATGAACAAGCCCAGTTGTAAACCTGTAAAAGTTGTCAGTGTAACTGTGTTGTGACTTTCACTGCATCAAAGCGCACAATGCTGTGGTAAATGCTTTAATTAACCTGCTCGAGAATCTGCCCTCAGCTGTGTAAAAGATCCTGCCTGCTGAAGGTTGGTTAAGACCTTGAGGGTAAAAAAAGAAGAACAGCTGAGCTTATAAGCTGTAACAGAATTGGAAAGGCAGACTAGCTTGTTCTGGTTGTGAGGATCATGGTAATTCATATAAATCGTTAACTGGTCACATCTCTCAGCCTTTCCATAGGGTGTAAGTACTGCTCTTCTCTTGGTTTGATAGTTAGAGTCTGTTAAGAGTTGTGCTCCAGCAGGCTTTTTTGGAAGTTGTGCATTAATGGTCAGTTAAGTTCCTATTTTCCAGCTCATTGAGTCTGTTTGTTCTCTGCTGTGTTAGAGGAAGCTTTTTCACTGTACAGTTTCCCATAAAACTGTAGCCTAAGTCCTATGGGGAGAGGCTGAGGGAGCTGGGGGTGTTTGTGCTGGAGAAGAGGAGGCTCAGAGGTGACCTCAGCACTGTCTGGAACTGCCTGAAGGGAAGTTGTGGCCAGGTGGGGGTTGGTCTCTTCTCCCAGGCACTCAGCAATAGGACAAGGGGGCACGGGGGGCTCAAGCTCTGCCAGGGGAAATTGAAGTTGGAGAGCAGAAAAAACTTCTTTGCAGAGAGAGTGCTCAGGCATTGGAATGGGCTGCCCAGAGAGGGGGTGGATTCCCCATCCCTGGAGGTTTTTAAAGTGAGCTTGGCCGTGGCACTGAGTGCCATGATCTGGTAAAGGGACTGGAGTTGGCCCAAGGGTTGGACTTGATGATCTCGGAGGTCTTTTCCAACCCGATCGATTCTATGATAACATTTCTTGTAATGTTGCCATTTCCTCTTGGCCTTGCCACAATAAGGAAAAACCTGGAGAGTAAAAGTTATCTGTTCTGGTGAGATAACTGGAGGGGCGCAGTCATATCCTGAGGTTATAATTAAGTGATGGAAATTATATCACTTTTCAGATGACTCTGTCTATAGCAATTTCTTTTGGAAAAGAGTTCTGAATATTTATGAAAGCTCTAGACACGCTTTTGTATTGCAATATAGAAAGTTTCTTGTGAACTTTCTAAATTTTACTTCTTTCCTACACTTGTATTCCAGGCTGTGAGGACATTCTGTGTTACCAAAGGAAGGTGCTCTGTTTGTGGAGTGACTTATGATGTCAAGGACTGTCTCATCCTGGATCTTAAGCTCAGCAAGAAACAGCATTGTTTTACAAGGGAAAGGACGTTGGTACTCCATCTGTATCCCAAATAGAAACAAGATAAAATGGAAGCTTGTTTTCTCCAAAACACCCCTGTTCCCTGCTGGGAGCTGCAGCTTAGACCATACTCCCTCCTTACGAAAAGCATTCCGACACACTTCTACTGAAGAAGAACATTTTTCTTTCCAGTTGTCTCCATCACAAATCAACGACATACTCAGAGCAGGCGAATTATCCCATAAAACCCTGGATCTGAATGGCAGAAATGCCAGCTCTGTGTTGAGGTTTGAGAGTAACCAGCTGGCATCCAACAGCCCGATAGAGGACCGGCGGAGCGCGGCCACGTGCCTGCAGACGGCGGGGATGCTGTTTGGGGTGTTTGACGGGCACGCGGGCGCCGCCTGCGCCCAGGCCGTCAGCGAGAGGCTCCTGCACTACATCGCAGTGTCCCTCATGTCCCGGCAGGCCCTGGAGGAGATCGAGCTTGCCGTGGAGTCCATGAAGCCGATCCGGCCCATCCTGCAGTGGCACAGGCACCCAAACGATGTGGAGTATCGAGAAATCACCTCCCAGTACTTTGAGAACCTCCGGGTGTACTGGCAGCATTTGCTGGACCTGGACACTGAGCCAGGGTTTAGTTTAGAGGAAGCCATGGTGTGTGCATTCAAAAGGTTAGACTCAGACATATCTCTGGAAGTTCAGGCTCCTCAGGAAAACGAATTAATGAGAAATATTGCCCTCCAAGTAGCTTTTTCAGGTGCAACCGCCTGTGTAGCTCACGTTGATGGTGTTCACCTGCATGTTGCAAATACTGGTGATTGCAGAGCAGTCTTAGGGGTTCGTGAAGAAGATGGAACATGGTCTACTCTCCCTCTAACCCGAGACCACAATGCCTATGATGAATTTGAAATTAGAAGATTGAAGAGAGAACATCCTAGGTCTGAGGAGCAAACCCTCTTTGTGAATGACAGATTACTGGGCATTCTCATGCCCTCCAGAGCCTTTGGAGATGTGCAATTAAAATGGAGTAAAGAGTTGCAACACAGCGTTCTTGAGAACAGCTGTGATGTTGAGGCTTTAAACATTTATCAGTACGTTCCTCCAAACTACCACACCCCCCCTTATTTGACTGCAGAGCCTGAAGTCACATACCACAAACTGAGGAGCAAGGACAAGTTTCTAGTTATCGCTTCGGATGGGCTGTGGGAGATGCTGAGCAATGAGAAGGTTGTCAAACTTGTTGCTGGCCACCTTACAGAGCTGAATGTGCAGAACCCACAGCTGACTTTTAAGAAGCCGGTTAATTTGGGTTACATGCACAACCTGCTGCTTCAGAGGAAGAGCCAAGGGCTGGGCTCTCTGGACCGGAACATCGCCACACACCTGATCCGGCACGCCATCGGCAGCAACGAGTGCGGCGAGGTGGACCCCGAGCGGCTGGCGGCCATGCTCACCCTGCCCGAGGACCTGGCCCGCATGTACCGCGACGACATCACCGTCACCGTGGTGCTCTTCAACTCCGACACCATCGAGAGCCACTACAGGGGCGAGGAGTGACCTGCACTGCTGCCGTTCAGCACCACAGCCAACCTGGACACTGGAGCCGTTCCTCTTCTGCTCTCATAGCTGAGCTGTTACCAGCCTTATGGGCTGCAGGTTTCTACATTCTTTTGTTACGTACTAGATTGGAAAACAACTTTCTGGAAGCGAGTTTGGTGAAAGTTCCCTGAGTTTCCAGGCCTGTGTACACTGAAGGAACAGGTTTTCATAAAATTCCACTGAAATGTAACTGAATTAAAGATTGCTGGCCCAGTTCTGATTCCATGAGAGCATCTGGTAAAACTTTCCAAATGAGCAAATGAGACAAATTTCACTGAGACTGCTGCAGTTCAATAGAGAGATGGATAATAGGTGTAGCTGCATGGAGTGTCAGAAAGGCTCTGCTCTTGTGGCAAACAAGTAGCATCCTATTGAAGCACTGTAACTGAAATAAATAAATTAACTACTAAACCTTTCTTTGGTGTAAGTGTTAAATATTTGAACAAATTGCCTCATATTTATGAAACAACATGAAAGAAGGCTGTTCAAAGAGCCCTGGGATTGTCAGATGTCTTTTTATCCTAATTCTCTTCCTTAAGCTAAGGAAAAATTGTATTTTCTTCTACAATTATTTTGAAGTGTGAATGCATATTCTCTTAACTTTGTGTGAACTTGTGTTCCAGCTTTCAGCTCAAACACATGAGGGTCTTCACACGATTCCCTGTTTAGGTTTTAACAGTACTAGACTTGAGCATTTAAGTGTTTTGCTTAAAGCATATACCCTTTATTAAGTATGATCTATGAAGTGCTCTGCCCCAAACCCACCAACTGTAATTTAAATGAAGTTTGTCAGATCCAGAAGTTCATAAATTCACCTAAATGTAAATACAGCAAAAGAGAGAGCACCTTTCTTCTCAAATATAACTTGGAGGAAATAACAGTGCTGGTACTTCACCAAAATATGTTTAATTTTTTATTCTTGCTTTTGGACATCAGCTCTTCCTTACAGGGACAGCGTTATTTTCTCTAGTGAATATATGTCCTAGTCTCTGAACACACATTTTTGTGTGTTTTCTTTTCTCCTGTGCTTTCTGGAGTGCCATCCCAGCTTGCAAATCAGCTTTTACATATGTTGTTCTCTGGTGACTGTGCCTTGTTCACACACAGCAGTAACTGTTGCCCTCAGAAGGTGCATCCTGGTAATATTGGGCTGTTTACTGTTGGTGCTGCTGAGTAGGAACTCAGGAGGGTGCGGCAGAGCAGAGAAAACATTGCTTGTTTCCCCCTGAAATTCTCTTAAAAGAAAAGCATTATCCTTCCATGGATCAGCAGATGAAAAAGTGCTTAATTTTTTCTCAAAATCTTAAGTAGATGAGGCCTTGGGGCTTCAACTGGTAGCACTTGTGGATTTGGGTCTTTTTGTATACTTCCACTTAAAAATTCTTAGTGTTTTTTCAGGCATTTTAACAATGTGTTTTGAAGATGAGATTAGAAGGGAGCTAAAACTGGTTTAAAAATATTCGTGTTTTTGACTGTTCAGGACAGACTTTAATTCAGTGCTATGACTGCAGTCACTGAATGCATCCTTAAAAAACTTCTGTTCTGGAAAACTAATTTACTGTTGGGTTTTTTTGCATCTAGTACATATTGGAGCACATCCAACAATTGAGGCTGGAGGCAGATGAAATGGGTGGGTCTGTTCCCCTTGATACCAACAAAACAGGCTTTCCTCCAGCAACCTGACCCTGGATCTCAGTGACAGGGACTGCAGGCAGACTCAGGGACATGCAGGATGTTACAGAGGCTGCTGAAACTCGGGGTGCTGGGCTCCATCTGGCCTTAGAATGTGCCCTGCCCTCGTCCTCGAGGCTGGCACTGTGGAGACTGAGATTTCAGCTGCCCCCAAAAGGCCAACAGTGCAGGTCAAGCCCTGTGGCACCCTGGGGAGGGCTCTGGGTGCAGTTGGGGCAGGAGGGAACACTCCGTGGGTCCTTCTGGCTTTGGGTGGGCTGTGTCCTCCCAAACCCCCTTGTGTGATACTTACATGTTTCGTTGTTTGAAATTCAGCCATAACGTAGTAAGAGAAGGCATTTCTAGACTGCCTCTTAACAGAGAAATTGCTTAGCAATGCAGCTAGAGAAACAAAGGGGCTAAACTATATTAGAGTGATGTGACAGGTTTTATGGAGATAGTTTGGAAAATGTTTGATGTAGAGCAAACCTGCTGCTGCAAAAGCAGTGTAGCCAACCAGCGAGTGTAAAGCATCAAATAAACCCAAGTCTTTGTTCTTTTCACCACCCAGTGGTGACATCCAGGTCATGTTTTGGAAGAGTCACTATGGCACTGTGCCATCTCAGTGTAACTCCTGGGCACGTTGTGTGGAGGCTGTAACTGCACCTGCAGATTGATAGATTGTTTTGGGAACATGTCTGAAAATAAGAAAGGTAGTATTTCCCATTTCCTGCTAGGTTTGCTCGGTTTAACATGCAGTGCCAGAATCATCCTACAGTGGAAAAGGTTTGTGTGGATTTTTTTGTTTGGCTGTTTTTTTAAATGCAAATCTTGGATTTATCTGCATAAAGCCTGGAATTTGGTGTGTGTCAATGAAAGCAACCTGGCCATGCTTAAAATCGTTTAGGCTGGGAAAGAGCTCCAAGATGGAATGCAGCCATTGACCCAGCACTGCCAGTGCCACCACTAAACCATGTCCCTGAGCACCTTAAATACCTCCAGGGATGGTGAATCCCCCTCTGCCCTGGGTGAGCCCACAGCATGTTGCAGGAAAAGACATGAATCCCACAGAAACGCCTCTCCCCTCCACAAAATGAGTGTATCACTGGAGCCAAGAGGGGTGAGAAACCAAAGGGTAAACAGCCCAAAGATGTAGAAGTGTTGAGGTCTCTCAACCACCACAGCTGCTTCAGGCCTGGCTCTCTGTGGTACCCAACACTTGGCAAAGATGACATCCAGGTAAGTGAGATGTTACTCTGTGTTCTGATCTGAAACACTGGTGTCCTTGGGTTCTAAGCATCCTGGGACTGGGAGACCACAGAGCTGTGAGTTCTTACCATGGAACCCTGGACATCCACTCTCCTCTCTCTCTGTCACCCAAGTGACAAGCACCCAGCTGGGTATGGCACCCCCCAAACAACCCCCCTCAGGACCTTTCCATCCAATACAACAGCTGAGCAACTGGATCCATCTGATCACTTGGATCTATTTCTACCTGCATGCTCACAGTAAGAACAAGGTGAAAACACTGTCCTCCCTTGTTTCATGAGCTCTGAAAGCTGGTAGGTGAGCAAAAAAGAGCTGTTTCTCTCAAAAAGCCTGAGGGATCTTCAAGTCTAAAGAGCTGCTGAAACAGAAGAAGTTGACACACTTTCATGCTCCAACATGTTGAGGTATTGCCACTGCACTTTTCTTACAATTCATTTCAGTCTCAATTCTCTACACTATTAGGTGTGCTTATTTATTCAGAAAAAAAATCACATTTCACAGTCCCTGCAGACATTAAGGGTTGTGCTGAACTGTGACACACAGAAAAGTGTTTTGTGATGGATTCATCCATTACAACAATTTACTGCCCCCTGAAATCAGCTGAATTGACAGCAATTCAGTTTTGTCTTCTGTTCAATGTGTGTAAAAGAAGTTCCATGTTTAAGTCAATCTAAATTCCCAGTAATGGGTGTACCATATAGTGGTGTGGAAAATAGAGATTTCATCAATTAATCAGAGATAACGGGCATTAATAGAAGTACTATTTAATGACTTTGAGAGTCAACAATGTTTGAGCAGGTGAACTAAATGCATTAACCTGCTTCTGCAAGCACAATGGTGTGAAGATTTAATAAAATTTAGATGCAAGTCCTGCAATCCTGCCAGTGTGTTGGAACACACATGTTTGCAGGCAGTCTGCCTGGTCTGGGTGGGACAGTTCTTGTGTTCTTTACCTCCACAGCAGTCAGAGAATAGTCAGAAGCAGTCACAAATTCTGGGTCTTAAAATGGGATATTTGGGGCATTAGAACTCTTAAGTAAAATACCTGAGGTTAAGCACTGATGTAAATACTAAAAGAAATATTATTTTCTTCCCTAAAACTTAAACCTTGAGTTGAAATGCAACCTTGTCACTCTTTTCTCCAGAGCTCCTAAATTATGGTGCTTATTTGTATTTAAGTATTCAGATCTCCATAACATAGTTGGAATTTTAGGGGGTGTCTTTTTTTTTTAACTTCTTTGTAATTAGTGAGAGGAATCACTGGTTTTGTAAGTAAAAATACTCATTTCACACTTAAAACTAATCTTTATTAAATGAGTGGGGGACAATATTTTATCTGCTGTCCTGGAATGTGGAATTCTTTCTGCTGACTGTTTCTAGCAAAAAGTGCTCCAGATTCCAGGTCAGAGAGCACAAATGTTCACGCTGGGACAGAATTAAGTAGTCTGAGTAGGTGTGAGTTTGGTGCAGTGTTTGTAGCTCTGTGATTTCCCCACAATGGGAACAATTGTTGATACATGAAATTAAGGATGTCGTGATGCTATTGAGGCTCCACTACATTATCCAGTCAGCAGAAGGGGCACGAGTTCAGTGGCCAAAATATCCAACTGTGCTTGAGTTCATTGGATAATTACAGACAGGTACTTTAACTTTGATGGGCTGACATGCACATGTTTGTGAGCAGCTAAACATCATTGTAACATTCAAAATGCTGTAACTGGATTACAATAATGCAAAAGAGCCCTACCAATCCCACATCTATAGAAACATTGAATCCTTAAATTACACGAGCCCAGTAGCAAGGCAAGTGTTCATATACTTAGTCTTTGAGGCTTAACTTTATTTCCATTAATTCCAAGTGTTGATCTAATTTGGGGGGTAAAGAGAAAAATATTAGGGACAGATTTTTTTATTTCCCAAGGAAACAAATCTTTCTGCCTAAACTTCGAGGAAGAGATTCTGGTATTGTTGAATGGGGGTTCTCTGTTCAGAGCTGTCCAATGAGGTGGAGCTGTGGTTTTATCAGATACCAGCTGGTCACACTGGGGGTGTGTTCCCTTCACTACCACAGGGGAAAAGCTTCGTAGAAATAGAAAAGTAAGAAACCAAAGCTTGTGTTTCCCTTGGGGTTACAAAGTGGTGTGACATGAAAAAAATGTTTTGCCTTCTTTGTATCTGTGACAGAGATTAACCTTCAAAGACGTGGTAGCGTCAGGTAAAACCCCTGATGTTTTACTAGATCTTTGTATTTATCCTGAGGAACTGGTTCAAGCTGCTCCTGGTGGTTCTCTCTCCTGGCACTCAGGTCAGAGTGATCTGAGCTCTGTGTTGGTGCTCAGGGACATCATGGCCTGTGCTGGCAGGGGGACACCTGCCTGGGCTTGGCTTCTTTGGGCCCTGCTCTCAGGGGGGACACCTGCCTGGGCTTGGCTTCTTTGGGCCCTGCTGGCAGGGGGACACCTGCCTGGGCTTGGCTTCTTTGGGCCCTGCTCTCAGGGGGGACACCTGCCTGGGCTTGGCTTCTTTGGGTCCTGCTGGCAGAGGGGACACCTGCCTGGGCTTGGCTTCCTTGGGTCCTGCTGGCAGAGGGGACACCTGCCTGGGCTTGGCTTCCTTGGGTCCCGCTGGCAGAGGCTCTCAGGGTGCTTTGCCTGAAGCTCTTTAACAGCCTGAAGGAAAATGGTGAGCAGGAGCCAAGCAATTGTGGTCAAGAAGCACAATTGCGGTTTCTCTTTGGGTTAAGTGAAGTTAACTGGGCACTTTTAAAGAGACAAAAAGTTTGGTTCTTGTCTTCAGGTGAGCTTTTTGCATCGGAACCAAGGCAGGAGGGGGAATGTGCTCGCCGTGCAGTGCTTGGAAGGATGCCGGGGCTCCAGGCAGCAGGGAGGGTTCATAAAGCACATCCTCCTGCCTCCCTGCTGAAATCTGGGAGCCAGCCCTACAGCGACTTGTTCTCCAGTGGCTTGGTTAGCTCAGACCCTGCCTTTGGACTTCTCTCAAACCAGCCCAAAGGTGCTGCCTGTGCACAGTTCTCCTGCCTGGAGGCGACAGCAGCACTGCCAATACAGCTCCTCTCTCAGGGCTCTCCCTCGGGAGCCTCTCACTGCCCTTTGCTCCTTTGGTTCCTTTGCTTTGCCCTCTCTGGCACAGCATTTGCTGCTTGGACGTGGCTCTTCTGGTGCTCCGCAGCTCTGCGTGTTTTGCTTCACCAACAGGATTCCCATTCACTGTGTTAGCGAATAATCCTTTGATTTTGTCCCTGCAGGACCGGGCTTGGCCAGAGGGTGTCACCTGAGTTTTGCGAAAGGGTTGCCGTATCACACCAGGCTCCTCACTCTGACACACACAGCCCCGTAACTGAAGTTCCAGGTACTGTTGGAAAATGAGGAAAACCCCCCAGCAACCGCCTACACACATCTTAAAAATCCTATGGGATTTGTTAGTACTCCCAACTTATGAACTGGGTAATCTGAGCAAGACTGTGATTAACTTTAATTCTTTTTCTGAAACCAAGTTTTAATGGCCCAAGAAGCCTAAGTGGTTAGGCATTGTGGAGAACACTGTCCTTGTCCTGGCACTGCTGGGTACAAGAACATGGAAGTGACTCAGGAGGCACCTCTGAGTCTCCTGAGGAGTCTTCAGTTTCACTGGAAGAAAAGATGCTTCCAAAGCTGAGGAGATCTTTGCTCAGTCCCAGCCCAAGTGTCTGGCCCAGAATGCAGGTGCCACAGCTGCCCCATGGCCACGCTATGTCTCAGGTCAAAATGTTCTCCTTTGGACAGACTTGTAGCCTGGAAACCACACAGGAATGCTCCTGGAGGAGCTCAGTGCTGGGAGCAGATGGAGAGGCACTGCTGGTCTGGGTGTTCACAGACATACCTTGCTTCAACCTCGTTGTCCCGTGGCATTCTTGAGTAAGACAAGGGTTTAAGAAATAAATCGGTCTGCGGTTTTTTTGGTGGTGGAGGAGTTTGGTTTACACCTCCTTCCTCCACCCTGTTTTTTCCCTTTCCTTTTATCTGTAGGTCTTTTTTTTTCTGGACATAGTTGCCTGCACTGGATGCAGCTTATCAAAGCTTTCATCTCTTATGTATCCTGGCTGTCTCTTTTTCCATCCCCCCACACTTTCTCTTCCCATTATTCCATGGTGTTTCATTTTCTGTTGGTTGTTCTGGGCAACTGCTTCAAGCAACAGGAGCCACATTGCGTTTGTATGAGAATGGGGACCTGACTTTGTTCCACACACAGCAGGTGAGGCAGTTCCAGAGTGTGACAGGACATGTTTTCAGACAAGTGCAAATGGGAGTCATCCCACAGGAAACCTCCTTCAGCTCTCTGCTGCTGTCCCAGCACTGTGGTGGAGCACAGCAAATAACACCAGTCTGGAGTGCTGGGGGGTAGGGTCATCACTTTGTCCTCTTTATTGTCACAGATCCTCCTTGGAGACCAACTTGGTCTTCTGTGCAATCCCAGCTTCAGCTTGGGGTTTGGTTGCATCTCTTGTTTTTAACCTCTTACCATACAAATAAAATCTTCAGACAGTCCTGGTGACTCAGCTGGCAGATTGGGGTGATGGGCAGTGGTGGGGCAGGGCAGAGCTGGGGGTTTGGGTTCCAGAGCTGCTGCTCCATGGACTTGCTCCACACATGGCCTTGGGTCAGGTCATTTGATGTATTTGCTTAATTGCTATCCAGATATTTTCTGTGCTCTCACAGTTATAAGGGAAATCTAGTAATTTGCTGGATTTTCAGAGAAACTGAGCCATGATTAAAATCTTCCAGGGTTGGGGCTCATCTTGCATCATCTTATTTAAACAAACCAGAAAAGTTCTCTCTTACTGTTTGCAGGTATATGTAAAACAAATAAACCAGTGCATCCCTCCCTAATCTGATGTTGCCATGCAGTGACAAACTGACTGTTTGCCAGGGCTGTTCCCTGCTGTGACACCCCCTGTGATTCCCAAGGCATGCACGTAGAACCTTCCCCTCGCTTGCAGAGCTCAGTTTATGAGTAAGAGAGAATTGCTGTTTTGTTAAACTGTCTTAATAGTAAAATCCTATCACTGCTGAAAAAGTTATTGATTTCTTTTTGTTTGTTGTGCCTTTGTTCATAGTAAGCCCTGTGTCTCTGAAGGCTTTGGCTGCAGCAGCACAGAGGGCACCAGTCAGTGGTTGGAGTTTTCTTTGGTGACATCATGGGGGAGAAAGTTTAGAACTCCCTGTAAAACCCCCAGGAACAATGTGACATTGCTGCCCTTCCATGGCCTTGTTACATAAAGGAAAAGGGGCTTCGGTTTCATTTGGGCTTCAATTTCATTTTGACTCCAATTTCTGTGTGGTTTTGCAACCACCTGATAGAAGTGTACTTGGTTATCTTAATGTCCTTTTTCTGGAGTGTAAGTTAATTTTGAAATGGCTTTTTCATTATTATTTTGTTTTCCAGGCAGGCTTTTAAAGGCATTCTAGTGTCATTCTCAGTGAATGCTGGTAATAAATACTTGTACCTGATTCACCTGCCAGCTCATCTTTTATTCATCCTGCTGATGAAAACAATCTCCTGGGAAACTTGTGTTGTTGAGAGAGTTCAAAAACTTTCCAGTTATGGGTGTAACTGATCCTTTTTCTTCAGCTTAGGTAAGAATTTTGTATTACTTTTTTTACACATTTTTCAAGGAGTTAGCAAGTTCTGATGTTAATTAGAGAAGAGGAAGACTCCAGCCCAGTAAAGGTAGCAACAGGTGAACCTGCTCTTATGTCCTTATTTCAAAGTGTCCAGGTGGTACCACTTCATTATAAAACAGCCAGTAACTGTAATCAAACAGCTCTCCCAAAACCATGTTCTGCAAATATGTTTTGTTAAAACTGTCAGTTGTTGCAGGAGCCTGGGTAAAAATGTAACAAAAATACTAAATACATTTGGAACACCTTGTACCATTCACCAGACCAACTGATTTATTATAAATTATATATATAAAATATATTGTATATATAAAATATATGATATGATATGATATTATACCTGTATATATTATAAAGCTGTGTAGCTAAACCCCATCCTTTGGTCTATGGTGAAGAGCCAGAACTTTGGGCAGGCTGGTGCCCTGGGCACTCAGGAGCACAAGGGTCTCCCTACTTTAAATACACTTTTGTGATAAGAAAATATGATTTTTTGCTCTGTGAAGAGAAAGGAGAGGTATAAATGTGCATCCATTTAAACTTTTTGTCTACAGAGGTTTTCTCTGCTCGACTAGGGGAAGTTTGAGCAGCTTTAAGAGCTGTCCCTGTGTCTCTGACCTGTTCCTTAGGAACATATCAAAGGCTGCTCTGGTCTTCAAATGGTGTTGAATTAAACCACGCAGATGGTGTAGGCTCTGCCCCTGAGCTCAGGTCTCCTGAGGCTCTGTCAGCAGGATTGTCCTGCCAGCAGAGTAGGAACAAAGCAAATGCCCACCTCTAAAACATGCCAGGGTTTTGGTTCCCTGGCCTGGAGCAGAACATGCACTGTTCTCTCTCCCTTGAGACCACGTAAGGTTTTACCACCATCACATCCTGGACTGGGTCAGCCAATCACCCTCTGCTTGGAAAACCTGGAAGGAGCAGAAGGGTGACCCCCTGGATGTGCCCATTCCAAACAATTCACTTTTAGGTGTGAGGTACCTGTGACTCTGATAGTTACAGATCTGTATTTTTATGTCTGTGCAGGAGTATTTTGGCTGTTGGCTGATAGAGGATATTTTTGTATATTGCTGACCAGTTTTTGAACTTTGCTCTTTTTTTTTGTAGCAGAAATAGGTTGAATCAATAACCTATTAATAACCTATTCAAGCCCAAAGTTCTATTTGTGTGCACTCTCCAAACAAGAGGTATTTCCATTGTTCATTATTACGTGCCACTTCCATTTCAGCCCTGAACTCATAAATCATAAATGAGTTTGAAGTATTCATTTCCCTCTTTCAGCACTACCTTTATCTCGTATTTGCTGACATGGCTCATTATAAGTTATTTTTGAGCACAGTCAGACCTTGTTTTCTGAACAGATGAATTCATTGTTGGAAAAGACTCTATAAATAGAATTTAGGGGGCACCAAAATGAGAAATTCTAGCTCATTAGGATCTCAGCTGGAACAACGTGATCAGATACACAGAAATTTTGAGCTGATGAAATGAAAGCAGAGACTTGGCTAATTGGTTCTAAACCTTTAAACAAGACATGGGTGATTTTTGTCCTACTGTTAAGGGTGATAGAAACCATCTGGAAAAAGAGATGCAAGGCAGCATTTACTGGAGGGAGAGAAAGGAGATAAATGAAGGAAAATAAATGAAGTGTATACAGTGGGATAAACAAATGACTTCTGGTATTCTGAGTTACCTTCAGGTGAGGCTTGCACAGATTGAAGTTCTGTTAACCTCTGCCAGTTCCCTCCTGTGGAAGAGGCAGATCTGTCTCCTCCAGAGGCTCTTGGTGCTGAAGTGGTGAAGTAAATTTACTCTGTTTCACTATCTTAAGTAGGATTACTAATGGAAAATGCATGAATCCTCCAAATTATCTCCAGACTCATGCAAGACTAAGGACGTAGTGCCTCAGCCCAGAGATATGTCCTCTGGGAGCACTGCAGATAACTGTGGGCACACTGTGCCTTCAGGAACTGCAGCTGGAGCTGGGACATGCTGAGGACTTTGCTCTGGTTCTTCCCTCCCTGGCAGGTTTCAGACATGGCTGGAGGCCACACTGAGCCAGGTTTATTATATTGAAATAATACCCCAACTAATGGCTCTGCTCCCCCCTTCCTCCCTGAGGAGCAAAGCACCCTGTGCGGGGGGAGCCCCTGGGAGCAGGGAGGGAGTGGGGAGGGGGGGAGAGCTTTGTTCTAGGATATGTGCATTGCCTGTTTGAGGATTACACTGTCATAGAATGATGGAGTGCTCTGGGTTGGATCCTCAAAGCCCATCCAGTCCCACCCCCTGCCATGGGCAGGGACACCTCCCACCAGCCCAGGTGGCTCCAAGCCCTGTCCAACCTGGCCTGGGACACTTCCAGGGATGGGGCAGCCACAGCTCCTCTGGGCACCTGTGCCAGGGCCTGCCCACCCTCACAGGGAGGAATTCCTTCACAATATCCCATCTAAACCTTCAATTTGAGCCCATTCCCCCTTGTCCTGTCCCTCCAGGCTCTGGTCAATGGTCTCTCTCCATCTTTCTTGCAGGTCCCTTCAGGCACTGCAAGGCCACAGTTGGGTCCCCCCAAAGCTTCTCTTCTCCAGGCTGAACAATCCCAGCTCTCCCAGCCTTTCCTCATACACAACATCCAAGAAAGTCTGAATATTGGAAATGCCTAAATAAGGAAAAAAGGGTGGGAAGGGAAAGCAGAGCAGTGAGAGAGTTTGCTGAGGTCAGAGCTCTTTGAGGCAGTGCCAGCTGTGAGCCCTCCTGTGCCAACCTGCTGCCCCTGTGCCAGGCTCGGGCTCAGGGCACAAACCAGTCCTGCTTCCCCTTCCTGAGCATGGAATAATGACATGTCTTTGACATCAGATGTTATCCAGAACAGCAAATTAATGTAGTTATACCAAGGATTCAATCTTTTGAGAGGAGTATTTAAATAGATACTTTTAACTTTGACAAATTCCTGTTGGCTGCAAACCTTTCTTTGAAATGAGACATTCAACATCTTTGTCTGAAGGCTGAGGAGACTTTGCTGTGCTCACAGCAGTGCTTTAGGAACAGAAGCACTGATGATGGCAGGACAGGGGGTTTATTTTCCCAGTTGTTTTTCACATGTCTGTTGGGGATGGTTGTTGGATTTAGAGAAAACTGCAAATCTTTTGTAGACTCTCTCACACAAACCTGATGGGAAGGACATGGGAAGTACCTGAAATGACCTGAAATCTCTGCAAGGAGTTCTACAGAACTGACAGATAAGCCTAAGAAGACTTTTTATTTTCCAGTAAGCAAGAACAGCCATTAAGAAAAAAGATAAAAATAACTGAGAAGTCACATTCTTATTCTGTTTTATCTTAAGGCAAATGGCAAGAAGAATGAATGTCTCAATCCTGCCTGTGTTTTTTCTGGTGCCTGTCATTTCTATTGTTAATACACAGAAATCCAAAGCGATGTCTGTCTTTCCTCCTGTGTTTTTGACACTTATTTTAAAAATCCTTCTTTCACTCCCCTAAAACAGGAAATTTCTGATGTAGCTGTGTAGGTATATTTGACTAAGCATTTTGTGACAAAATTAGAGCTATTAAAATAGTAACTAGTGTATTCAGAAGTCAGAAGGAAACCAAGGCTCACTGGATCCTCCTTTGAATTGTGCCTGTTACAATTTCCTACCCCCTCTCCAAACACTAAAGAAACAAACCCCAAGCTCCATGAAAACAAACGCCATCCTCTCAAAACCACCCAAGTGTGGAGTCTGTCCAAGCAGATATTTAGTGTTTGTGAAGCTCAGAGGGTTGGAATCTGTAGCAAACCCCTTCCTGCACAGTTCAAAGCTGCAGAGCTCACCTTCAGCTGACTCCTGCCTCTGTAGGATCTGAAAGCACAGACTGACTTTTAAAAGCCTATTTTCATTTTAGACTAAATTACTGATCTTAATAACTCTATAGGTAGTGTAAGCCAGGACTGATTAGGGAAAACAGAGTAATAGAAAATCATACAGTGAGCTGAAAAGTAAATTCGTGATGCTCATTTCAGAAGTACTGGGGTATTCCCTGCATGCTCTTTCTCCTCTGGTCTCCGTGGATTTGTACACCTTATGCTCCCTCTTGTAAAGGATGTGCTGATTTACATCATCTACAATGCCCATGAGGCTAAAAATGAAGAATTGCCTGAATTTGTTTAGGCAGACCCACCAGATACACCAGGACAAGTCTCAGCAAAATGAGTGAGGGAAGAATGTTAAATAATCCTAAAGGACAGAGCATCAGCAAGCAGAACTGAGTTTGGGTTATTCAATAGGAAAGTCTTACTGGTGTGTCTTGCCTTCTTCTATCACTGGCTCAAGTGCAGTAACACATCCCTAAAACATGGACTGTTCTGTGTGAACACATGCCCTGGTAGGAACAAATGCTGTATATGCTGAGAGTGGCTGCCCCTAATCAAAGCTGCCAGTGCCATTACCTCCCTAATTAGCTGCATTCATCAGTGCTGAGCTGCCTCATTAGTCACCAGCAGCAACACAGGACTGACTCACAGCATCACCTTGGGCACTGACGGTGAGGGAATTGTTTCCCATGGAACTGAGGGAATGGTTTCCCATGGAACTGGGAGGTGCTCAGGGGTGATGCTGGAGGGTGCAGGGGACAGCAGGGGACAGTCCCAGGGTGCCTCAGTGCTCCACTGGGCCAGGACTGGCAAATCCAGGGCAGTGTTGGGTGAGCTCCAAACTCCAGGGGGTCCTTACCCATGTCCCGGACAAGCTCCCGGACAGTGTTAAGAAGTTGTTGTATTTCATTGTCTTAAACCTTTCAAAGATGATGATTCACAACCTTTATTCATTAATGGGCATCTGATTCATCGCTGGTTATAAGGGAAATAGATTTTTATATTGCAGTGTAATTGGTCAGATTGCTTTATGAAGACTGCAATTATTTCTATTATTGATGTCTATTTGGGAGAATTTATAACTTGTCTGTAAAACCTGTAACCTGCCAAGTTACAGCATTAGGGCAATCTCTGTCTGAAGTGATATAGAGTGGTCATTTTTAATTTATGAAAAGGTTTTTCTTTAAAAAAGAAGTTTCAAAGCACTCACAGCTTTTCCAGTAGCATATAGAAATCTGATTTTCATTTAAAAATAAGAAGTGCAATAATTTTCTGTTGGTTTGGCTAAACTGAAATGTTCAGTCATATGTTTCAGAGGATTTTCACTGAATAAAATTTAGAATATTTGGAGGTAATCAGCAAAACATTACAGGGAAATAAACTGCCATTATTTTTTTCACTCTCAGGGAAGGGTTGAAATCCCTTAGTTTTCGATGTCAAGGCAATCCAGAACTTCCATGAGTGCTTTTTAAAGTTAAACGGCTTGTTCAGGAGCAGCTTAGATAAACCCAAGTATTCATTTTTAAAGCTTCACTGTCTGTGACTTGTCAGCCCAATTCAGTTGGAATAATGACAAGACAGGGCCATTAGTCCTTAAGGCCACATTTGTTTCCTCTCATCTTGGGAAGGATTTTGATACTTGTGCCACAGCTGGATGGGAAAGGTGCTGCTTTTGGGGAACATTCCTTATTGAAAACTTGTCCTTCTCAACCCCCTTTCTGAATGGTCCCCAACTAGAGGCTGATTTTGTCAGTGGTCATGTCATGTCTTGGGGTATTTTTAGTGTTAGGGTACATATTCCTGATTTTCCTGGGAATCCCAGGGATTGAGTTGGAGTTGGGAGAGCTGAGCTGACAAACAGCACCAGATTGTGTGTGTTCTTTGGCATGTCAAGATTAAAGAACTGACTCATTTGTGGGTAATTTTGTTCATCATCATAATAATAATAAAAATAAAAGCAGATCTGACATCTAACGTTTGTTATTCCAACACCTTGGCCCCAAAGGCTTTGTTAAGCTTTCAGAAGGGCTTTGCCAAGCAATAACTCAGTTCTCCCTCACTGAATATGGGTGTTCAGAATGGTCACAGCTTGGCTGTTCTGAGCTCAGGGAGGTCATGCCAGTGATGCTGTAATTATGTGAGAACTGCTCTGTCCTGGTCACAGGGACAGAAAACTTTCCCTGTGGCAGAAATCACAGTTCCCTCTGAGCTGCAACATGTGCAGGGATTGGGTGAAAACATGAAGTTAAAAAGCTGGAGGTTTCGTGGGTAAAAGGAAGAAGGTTTCAACCAGTCTGCCTTCGAGATCCATTTGTGTCCAAACCCCATATCCAGGCTTAAGGAGATGTAACCAGAGACTTCTGGAGAGGGGAGAAGTCTTCAAGCCAAGTGGTTCTTTGATGCACCTTGTGATTCTGACCTCCCTTTCCAGTATAAATCTGGGTAACACTGAGTGTAATTGGTATAGCATCTTTCTCCTTACAGTGAAAACTTCAAATAGCTGAGCAAAATCCACTGGTATCGGGTAAGGATGATGTGGAACCTTTCTCTCTGTCACCTCTCAGAGTTCTCCCTGAAGTTTCCATCTCTGGCATTCAATCCTCATATCCATTTGGACACTCAATTTTCACATTTTTTTTTTTAATAATTTGGATGACAACTCTATTTCTACTTCACATGTTTCTTTTTACTCTTCAGGGCTTGTTGTTTCTTTCCCATGTTTATCATTCAGGTTTTGTAAGGAAGAAGTTCACTCAGTGTGAAGGCATTTTTTTGAGTTGCTCCCACAAAACTGGGAGCAAAACTTCTCCATGAGTTGTGTTGAGGAGGAGGGACTGACTGAGCTGTCCTTCTGGCAGCAGGAACCAGCTGGAGGCCCCTGAACAGCCAAAAAACCGCTGAGGCTCTTCCCAGTGTTCTCTTCCTTTTATTGGAGCCCTGGCTGAAATGTGACATTTTCCAGCTTTGCAGAGTTCCCACGACTTTACCACTAACTATGAAAATGTAGTCTGTGTAATTTAACTTTATTTGCCTTTACAACAATACTCTGTGCACTTATAATGTAAATACAGCTGATTGATAAAAGGTGGTTCATCTTTTGTTATTGTCTTCTGATCCTGCAACTGATGTCAAAATGAAAGTATTACGAGAGTGGGGAAGAAATATCATATCTGTTTAAAAGATAAAGTATATTTAAATAGCTAAACAAATATATTTCATAAATGCAACAGTAAAAGAGTATATTTATACATATATAGTTGTATTTCTTTGAATTGGGAGAAACACACTCTCTTTGGTCACAATTTGCTCTGACTGTGGGTTATCTAAAGACAAAGTCAGAGAGTAACTGCACCATGAATAAAACCTGACTGTTTCCTACCACACTTTAGACTGGCCAAAAAGATCAGCTTTTATGTTTGTGTCTGGGTGGGACATACAGAGAGTGAAGATCCCCAGTTTCGGTTTGTGCTTCTGCAGATGCTTTCCCAGCTCTGCTCTGGTGCTTCAGGATCAGGTACCACAGATCAGCTGCTTTCTGTCTGTGTTCTTTTGTCTGGGGTTTCCTCCTCAGAGGGAGCACAACAGGATTAATGAGAGAATTTTGTCTTTTACAAGGCATTGGAAATGGTAAGTAATAAGATGTGTTACCCTTGCCTTTAACCTAAGGGACAAAGGGCTTTAAACATTTATTCTATGATAGATTTTGTCTTGTTATATACAACTCAAAACTCTGTTTCAAGGCAACAGTTGTCCAGAAAGATGGGGAAATGGAACAAATGGCCATTCCAGTTCAGAAGGCATATTTTCAGTTATTAAAAGCACAGCTGGATGTGCAAGAATTGGGTTAATGCACAGCTGTGGAGTGGCTGCTCTGCCTGAGCACTGGCTGCTTGGGATTGCCAGAGGAACAGGGATTCAGTCTCAGCCAAGGACACATATTTACACACTCAACTTGCTTGCCAGTGAAGGCTTTTTTGTGGCACCCAAACCCACCTCTGTGTTACTGGGGAGCTGAGGCCCATCAGCTGTAGCTGCTGTTTTGAGCTGCCCTGCAGGTCTCCCTGGGAGGAGCAGTGAGGACATGATTTTTGACATCCTTTGCTGATGCCTGTTTGTCCTTGTCACTTGGGATTTTCCTTTGCTGCAGCTGTGGCTGAGTATTTGTGTTGTGGGAGTGTGTGTGGGGCTCTGCATGGGAAAGTACAGGTAAAGTTCTGTCCACTTCAAACAGTAGTAAAAGGTCTGTTTGTCAGTGAACAATTACAGTTTTTCTTGCATGTGTTTTCAAAGCTGCAGCTGAGTGTGACTGGGATGGTATCAAACCCAAGCTGGGTCTGAGTGGAATGGAAGTTCCATTTCAGTGTGGAATTCCTGTTACCCACATTTGCACTGATTCCACCTTTTGGAGAGAAGAGCCAAATGCTGTGCTGCCATAAATGTCTGAAATTCTCCTCAAGTCTAAGCCATTTGACAGAAGGTCACCCCCTCTCAGAGCAAGGAAGACTTGAATAACCTCTCTGGCTACTACAGTCTATTTTTTGAAGTTAATCGCACAGTGTAATTTTCCCATATTTCTGAAAGACGCTAAGACTGACTTGAAGACTGAAGAGTTTTGCTTTTTTTTTTAAATCTATAGATATTCTGAAATTACCTCATCCTTCCTATAAAAGTAGCAGTGCTTCAGTACTCTGCTGAAACTGTTAGCCAGGCTTCCCAGAGAGTTCTCACAGTCTCAAACAGGTTAATAACCACAGTATGAAACAGCACTTGTCACACCAGGTTTCAAGGCTGCTGATACTGAGTGGTGGGATATATAAACGGGATTCTGATCCCAGAGGTGGTCTGTGCACAGCTCTCCAGCAGCAGCAAGGCAGGGGCTGACATCACAGCACCCTAGTGCTGTGGTGCATTATAAAGAATATTTATGAATAACCACAGACAGGATTTGCCTGCAAAGAACAAGAATTCCAATCACTTGTACACTTGGAAATGGGGGATTATGGGGCTGGTCCACCAGAGAAAGCAGTGTTGGGACTTGAGGTATGAAAACACACAAGCAGTTTGCTCAGGTGGTGACAAACCAGTGAGAGAAGCAGCTTTCAGCTGTGTCCCCATGCAAGGACAGGGTCAGGCTGCAGCCAGAACACTGGGATAGGAAAAGAGTAGACGTAGGAGCTGTTCAAATGGAACTAGCTCTCAAATCTGGCCAGAATGCTCAAGTGACTGGTCTCACTGGAACTGGAACAAGTCTGTTTTAGTGGTGTGACTGCACACGACAGCAAAGCAGGTACCTCATTGCACAACCATCTAAATGAAATGCAATATCATCATTGACCTATTTTGGGTAACTTTTTGTGTCTCCCCTGCATTTAGTAGGCTGATAGTTATGTCTCAACAAGGAGCAACAGTGTATTGGTTTTTACAGTTCCACTCAGGAAAAGATGCCTCCTCAGCAGTCACCATTTTTATTCCCAAATACATGATGGAAATGAAGGACTGAACTAAACACAAGTATACATGTCGGTTGTGGGTATAATGTCTGAGCTTTCTGTGCTAATCAAGGAACAAAGGCATCTTGGCAGACTCTTGCTCCAGGAAGCAAACAGGTGGCTTTGCCTCCCAGCTTGGAGCCTCTCTGAGATAGTGCTGGGCAGTGCCAGCTCTGCAGTAACTCACCCCAGCTCTTCCAGACAGGGGACAGGAAAGCTGCTGCTGCATCTGGAGGTGAGGACAGCAGAGGGGCTGTGTTCAGGTGGTCACAGATGCTTGTGTTCAAGAAAAGATAGAAACACTCAGGTTTTGCACCCTTTGCAGTGACAGGACAGAACTGCACCTCTAGGACCTCTCTTGATTTCCAGCAAAGGAAAACAAGGAGGGAGCCTTGGTGAGGACTTGTACCAAAAACGTGTTTTCAGTATGTCTCCTTTTTAGTACAGATTCTTTAGGCTGTTATGGCTCTAACTATAGAGATACTTTAAAGTCTGTAATTTGCTCTGATCCCAACCCTTATCCTGTGTGCTTAGAAATTTGCTAGTCTACCCTACATTCACATTTGGTGAGACCTGCTGGAACCTGCAGTCCCAACACTGCTCTCTCTGGTGGATCAGCCTCTTGAATCCCCCATTTCCATGTGTACAAGTAATTGGAATGCTCGTTCTTGGCAGGCACATCCTGGCTGTGGTTGTTCCTAAATATGCTTTATAGTGCAGCACAGCCCAGCACTGGGTGCTGCAGAGTCAGCCCTTGCCTTGCTGTGCACAGACAGTCTGCTTAGGTCTGGCTCTGGAAAGGGAGGGCTCTGCCTCTGTGAGCTGAGGAAAGCTGAGTGCACCTGACTGTGAGTGCAGAGCCCCCAGCCCTGGCTGAGAGTGGATGTCTGTGTTACAGACAGACAGACAGACACAACCACACAGTGCTGGTAACCACATACTGAGCACAATGTGCCTCTTGGTGCCAAACGTTACTGGCACCAGGGGCTGCCTCTGGCAAGTGCAAATGCTGGGACACTTGTGGCCTTGGTCAGCCACCTGGGCTGCTGCCAGCAGAGTCCTCCTGTCCCCCAGCACATTCCTGAAGATCTGACCATTTGCATGGGATGTACTCAAACAATGGGACTTGCCTCTGACACCACGTTTTTGCAACAATGTTGGAAATAGGATTACTTCAATGTACAAACAACAGTCTGACACTGCTTTTTGATCTTTAGTTGATAGATGTTTTGATTCTTCCCCTTTAAAGGCTAAATTACAAGGGTATTTCAGACATTATGAGTTGTCTGTGGCTTGCATAATGCCTTTTTGGCATTATTTAATGCTGAGAAGAAGAGAATTCAGAATGATTTCCCTCTGCTTGCCCATCTGCTGTCAGCTGCAGGTTGTGTGCATTGCTCCAGGAATGCTTATTGCTCTGAGTAATGTAATCACAAAATTTATCTGTTGAAGATATATAAATAGCCTTTCCAGACAGAAACAGACAACCAAGCCAGAAGCAGGAGAAAAGAATCGAGGTGTTCACCTGTTGTTTGGGCATCAGTGTTGACACATTTTTGTTCCCCTGGGGTCACACAAGTGCAGTGTGCTTGGGTATTTATAATGTATCAGACAGGTCTGGCCACTGTCCTTGGAAGGGAGTGTGTAAGGTGAGCGGTCAGAGTAAGATGAGCAGTGGTGGGACCCAGAGGTGTTTGCCAGGTGAGTTAGTGCCCACTGACGGGGTGAATCGTGTGCTGGCTGCTTTGCAGCAGCTCTCTGTGTCCCCTCGGGGCAGTGGGATGCAGTGCCATCCTCTGAACAACATATACAATGTATAGGCAGGGGCAGGAGGGCAGAGCTTGGAGTCCAAGGTGGCTCTTGGGGTGCAGTTTTGTTCCTTTGTTCAGGCTGTGCTGCTGGAGCTGCTTCCCCTGGGTCTGGTCCTGCTGAGGGAGGACCATCCTTTCTTTGCAGGGTTAGGCTTGCCTGCAGCTCAGAGCATCCTTGTGCTCATGGGCTGGTTCTCCTTTGGAGGTGTTTGCACATGGGAGGTTGTGTAGAATAGAAAATAAGGGGTATTTCCTTGCCCTGACCAGCCTTAGTCACTCCTCAGCAAAGACACCCTGCCCTGGCAGAGTTCACAAAACAGGTTTTTTCCACTTTAATTTTCTAACTTCCAGATTTCATAACATTCATAAAAATGAGAGAAAGCTGGTGTATGACAAGGCAGCTCCTCTCTGATTCTGGCTGCATCCCTCTTGAGCTCTGATATTCTGCAGCATTTCAGTGTTTGCTGACAAATGTCACAATTAAAGGTCACTGCTGAATTTCTGAGGTAAAGGAAGGCAACTTTCTTCTGCCCAAACCAGCTCATCGTTTCACTCTGGTTTTCTGATGCCCGAGTTCTGGTTGAGTGTAAGTTATGACTGTCTGTGAGTTTTAGTTCACCCTGTTCTCTGTTGTTTTCCCCAATAAAGCAGTTCTGGCAGCTCCAGCACAAGAAGGTACAAGGGCTGTTCTCTGGAGCAACTGCACTGTGGAGACCTGAGAAAGGCAGAGAAATCTGCTAAAGCAGAGGGATGCGCAGATATATGCACATACATTTTATGTCAGCTTTTAGAAATGTCAGCTTTTTCCTACTTATCTTAACCAAAAAGCACAGTAACCTTTCAATCCTTTGGGGTTTTTTTGTTCTTTTCATTTTGGTGTTTACATGAAAAGCTTTCCAGTGGAGGTTATATTCCAGCATTTGAAATGGCCAAATGCTAAAGGACAGGGAGATTCTGTGCAGAGGGAGAGAACGATTTACTAGTCGCGTGAACATCCATGAATAAATCCATTAGAATGCCCTGGGGGAGAAGGCGCCAGGCCCGAGTCGTTCCTGAATGACCAGTTTTAGCATCAGTGAGCAGCTGAAAGGGGGAGGTCCATGAGGCTCCCTGTTCAGCTGTAGCAAGTGCTGCCCGGGCTTTGAATCTAACCTGGTGACATTTTCAATCCTTTCAAAGTAATTGTGAAGTGAATTGCATTCAGTGGCCTCAGAATACACCTTGAGTCTACCCTCTTAAATGGGACAAGGTGGAATTGTTTGACTTTCAGCCTTAAGCAGCCTTAATGCACTGGTATTGAGGACTGTCTTTATTTCCAAGAGAAACAAGGCCTTATTCACAGACTTCTTGTGAAAGTAGCTCTAAAAGTTATTTCAAATATTGATAAAGTGTCCATAACACTGATTTTCACCCTTGTGCATTTATTGCCTGGATTGGCTGTGAAGTCCTATTGAAAAGTGACATGAGCAAGAAGCTTCAATGGAGAAGGTTTTAAATGGGGAGCTGGGCCTCTGGTCCAATTTTTCTGATGATGAGCCATGGATTTGTTTATAGTGTATTTCTCTACTTCCCACTATTTGTCTGTCCTGAGTAATGCATAGAGATTTCTTTGCTTGTTCTGTGCACAGTGCCAGCTACAAGGACTGGAGACTTCCTGAGCAGCAGGTGTTGAAGGACAGCAAACCCCACCAGGACCCAGCAAGGTGAATGCTCAGTCTGAGGGGAGGCTGAAAGCAAATTTCAGTTCCACAGAAGTGAAATGGGACCTCATAAAACTAAGAATTCTTGCCATAATTTAAAGTCATCAAGTTGGGCATCCAACAGCTTTCAGTCACCAACAACTCCCATAACTGTCCAGGCTGATGTTTGTCTTTGCAACTGAACCCATGTCCCATATCCTTGGAGATCTTCAACCCTCTCACATAATCTGTCACTTTTCTTAACCATACTGGTTACAGAGATTGTTTTAGTGTTATGAAGATTGTTTATCTTAAGCCTCTCCCTTGCTGCAACTTGTGACTTCAGCTCTCTGTGCTCTTGTGGCACACCTCTGAGAAGGGACAGTGTCTCCTCCTCTAAGACCCACCTTTAGGCAGCAGAAGACAACGCTCCAATTCCCATTCTCTTCTCCAGGTGAAACAATCCCCATTCCCTCCCCCTCCTCTCACACATCCTTGTAGATGAATCCATCTGCAGAGGAGAGACTTGGGAGGCCAAAACTGGACCCAGTATTCCAGATGTGGCTCTTACAAAGCCTCTTCTCTGTTTTAGAGTTGTCCTTCCAGAGTGTCTACTGGTTTCTGTCTCTGGTATTATGATTTCCCAGGTAAAGTTGATTTGCTAGTGTGGACTCTGATTTAGTCAGCTGTAAATGACATGGTTGCCATGAAAATGAGAATCTTTCTCTGAAAAACCTTACCAGCGATATTAAGATTTATAGAGATGGGAAAATGAAATTACATTCCAGATTCTGGATGTACTGTGGTAAACCAGGGCTAATCTGGCAAACATTTCTCAAGCTGCAGAACATTTAGTAGCAATACACGTTTTCTTGAGATTTGGCTCTGACTACAACAGTAGATATCAGAAATATCATTCCCTAAATGTTGATAGCAAGGATGAACCAGGTGGTGCTGCCAAAATGTTCTGTTGCTCAGCTGTACTGACTCGATGTGAGGTAACATTACAGGAGCTCTGCCCACACAGCAGGTTCTAGTGCTGTTTATAGCTGGTGGAGTTGTACCAGAGGTAAATACTGGTTTTAAACAGTATGTTTGGATAAGGACATCTTTGATCAGCACTATGAATAAACAGTGAACTTCTACTTGCCAGAAGAATGAATTTGGCGTCTGTCATTAGTACCACATTCTCTTACTAAAATAGTATATATGTATCCTCTCATAGATTAAATGAGGAAATACATCAAAGTCATCCCATGGTTACCTTTCACTCCCGGTTAACTCAATTCAAAATTACTCTTTTCAGTTACATCAAGTATCAAACCATCAGACATCTCAGAACTTCTTGAAGTGACAAGTCCTTAATACCCCGGGAACAGTTTGGAAAGCCTCATGTCATAGTACAGTCTCCCTTTTCTAGGTCAGCTGTTCCTCTAGCGAATACAAACATCTAGGAGGATAAATATATTCCCTATCTTCAAGAGGAGCCACAAGTGCCCTGCCAGCACCTGAGCTGTGTGCGAGAGGAGTCATGGAAGCTGAAGATCATGAGAGTCCCTCCGAGCCTGTGTGCCAAAAATAGCACACGCTCAGTATCTGCAATCAAAGGGCTGCTATAAAAAGGCCCTGTGTGCCTGCGGAGCATCCCTGTCATCCGTCAGGAGGGTTATTTTAGGCAGGAGCGTTGACACAGCCACTCAGGATCAAGGCAGGCAGTTACGGCGCCGGCAGCGCCAGGAGCGGAGCCGCACAAGGAGCGCCAAGAGTGGAACTGCACACAGAGTACGGGGCTCTCACGTGAGAAGGGACTCACTGTTTGAGAGCTGTCTCGGAGGATAATGGTGATTATATAACCCAGAGCTTTGGTGAAGATCTGTATTTCCCAGGCAATGCCAGCCTCCCGTGTGGTGACATTCCTGTGGGCAGGAGGGCAAGACACTGCCCTGTTACCAGTGGGCAGGGGCTGGGCATGTGTCACCAGACACGGTCATTGCCCACGGGCAGAGCTGGAAGGCTCTCCCTTATCACAGCCTTTTCTGACACCCATACTTGAACTCTGCTGCAGCTGGGGGGTTTTGATAGTTGAAGGAGAAAGCTGTGTTCCAAAAAAAGTTTGTCCACTTTTCTGGTCCTCAGTACCACTATATTTGAGGACTTTGCAATCTTCTCCTCAAGGACCCCTGCAAATATTGTTCACACAGCAAACTGAGGCACAGACAAGCCAATTACTTGGTCAAGGTCACAGAAGCAGGATGGGAAAGCAGGTTCCCTGAGCGTGGCTGTCCTCTATATGACTGCCAACTTCTGACAAAGGACATCCTTTGGTGGGAGACTTTATCCTGACACATAGGCTGGGACAATTTATTTTCACAGAATCACAGAATAGGCTGAGTTGGAAGGGACCCACAAGGATCATCAAGTCCAGGTTCTGTCCCTGCCCAGGCCCATCCCCAGGAGTCACCCCCTGTGCCCCAGAGCATCATCCCAACACTCCTGGAGCTCTGGCAGCCTTGGGGCTGTGCCCACTGCCCTGGGGAGCCTGGTCAGTGCCCACCACCCTCTGGGGGAAGAGCCTTTTGCTGAGATCCAACCTGACCCTGCTCTGACACAGCTCCAGCCATTCCCTGGGTGCTGTCCCTGGTCCCACAGAGCAGAGATCAGTGCCTGCCCCTCCTCTGCCCCTGCCCAGGAAGTTGTCCCTGCACTGAGGTCTCCCTTCAGTCTCCTGTTCTGTAGCTGAACACACCAAGTGCCCTCAGTGCCCTCACATGCTGCCCCTCCAGGCCCTTCCCCATCTCTGTGTCCCTCCTTTGGACACTCTGCAATGGCTCAATCTCTTCCTTCCATTGTGTCCCCCCAAACTGCCCCCTATTGCAGGTGAGGCAGCCCCAGAGCAGAGCGGGACAATCCCCTCCATGGCCCGGCCTGATGCCCCCCCGGACAGGGATGTCCCTCCTGACCCCTGGCCAGGACCCCCAGAGCCCTTTCCAGCCCCTCATTCCCAGTCTGTCTGTCCATCCTGGGTTACCCCATCCCCGGGGCAGAATCCGGCACTTCCCATGGCTGGTGATTCCCAGCACTCTGCTCTGTCCAGGTCTCTGCTGGACTCCTGGGCTGTGGTTTATCCAAACACCACTTTCTGGCCAGAATGTTGTGCAGTTCCAGGTGCCACACCTGAGAGCAGGCTGGGGCTGCCAGCCCAGCCAGGGTTGTCCTGGGCACCATCCCTGCTGGGACCTGTGTGCTCCTGCCTGGCTGGGGAGGGACTCCTGCTGACCCACAGTCTCCAAGTGCACAGTGCCAGCCACTATCTAGGTCTTAGATTCTTCCTATTAATTGAAACTAAGAAGAGTTGTCCTCACTGTGTAACAAATGGGCAAAAACCAACTGCTGATGTCGCAGCAAACACTTGGTATTGCATATTAGCTGGAAATATTCTACTTTCAGGACACTCATTTGAATATAATATTTGCCAAGATTCACAACTGATTTTTATACACATTCTTGCATTCTCAGAGGGATCTGAGCCCCAGTGTTCACTTGCTGTAGCTATATTCAGCTTTTGTTGATGGTAATAACTAACCCTGTTCCTGCTTTTCTTTTTTTTTCTGTCTAATAAGTTTTCTAAAAAAGACTCTTCCCAAAATAAGGCTTTCCTCAGGAGCCAGCACATCACAGCCTTTCCATGGGATGTATTGTGATGAGTTATTTACTGCATCCCTTCAGGACACCCAGTTTGCTCTGCCTTGGCAGCTGCATCTGAGGAGCCTCCTGGGACTCCACACAGGGCCTGGGAGCTCTGCAGGGATCCTCCGTGCTTGGTTGGGTTCAGTTCCACCTCACTGTCCCTGGCATCATGCCCACCACACACAGACACTGAGCACAGCCTGGCACTGAGGGAAGCACCACAAAAACGACAAGGAACAAAGCCTGGGGGAAATTTCCCTCTTCCCCCAGATTATTGGATGTAGAGACATGGTGTTCTGAGCAAGTCCCTTCTTTCTGGGTTCATTTAGAGCCACACTTCTATTGCTGCTGTTTCTCTGGTTTTGTACAGTCCTCTTTAAACACTGAGCACATTTGCATCCAGTCCTTGCCTGTATCACTCTGTGTTTACCTCGTGTCATCATCCTAAAAATTATGTTAAAAGATCATTTTTGCCCTTACGAAATTATTAAATAGACACTTAGTGTGAATGCAACTTCATTCTAGTGCAAATGTGCAGCAACTCTGCAAAAAGAATGTGAATTAATTAATTCTAAATCAATTTCATCAGAGCAAATATTGACTTTGAATAATGCTGATGACAAATTTTCTGCTATAGGCTGGTATGACAAATCTCCTTCTGCACAAACACTGAAAAATTTCAATAAGCCTAAACCCAATACCATGAATTTGTCCCTGAACTCTTGTAAAATGAAACCTCTGCCAAGTTTCCAGGGAATGTGTTTGATAAGGATTAGGCATCCTTGTGACCTTCCTAAATACTCTCCTAGTGTGGGAATACATCTTGCACACTGTGCCCGGCAAGAATAGCAACGCTGCTAACTTTGGCACAGATAACTAAAACCGGAGCACTTCACACCTTGGGTGAGTTATTCCAGTCTGGGGGGGAAGGGTGAGAAATGACCTGGGAGAGAGAGGGGAGGTTTGATTGCAGAATGAAAGCAAGGCTCAAATAACGACTCCTGAGTAATTAACTGACTCATCAGCTCCTTTGGGGGGTAAAGGTCTCCGGGAAGCTTTGCAGTGTGGATGCGGAATAATTCCAGGGACAGCTGAGGGGTTCACATCACCTTCCGCAGTTTGCTGATGGAAATACAGCACAGTCAGAGATTGAAATGGGAGTGATGCAAAAAGTGTTGGTGATGTCACTGAACAAAAACAGCACAAAAAAGCCTTTCCATGTCCTGTTGGGGTCCAGAAACAGCCCCTTTCTTCTCTCCCCTCTCCCATTTATTTCACATTTGTGGTGGACTCAAACGCTGCAGGTACAGAGGGCTCGATGCTGTGCCAGCAACAGCCACAGCTTTGTTGGGCTATTAGGAAACATTGCTTACTCCCAGGTTCCAATTCAGGCACAAAAGGTGGAGGATTTTCTAATTCTAGTTGTATAAAACTCTGCTTTGTAACACACTCAATACACTCTAAAAATTTTACAGTTAAACCCAGGTTTATTGCTAATTTAGCCTATTATTGAGGACGACTTTGCAGACTCTTTCTATGGCTGCATTTTATTGTCAGACCATAACAAGGCTTGACAATTGTGTTGTAAACTAAAAAGTACATTGAAATTTGTTCTTGTGTTGATTAACTCAGCACCAAACCAGAATTCAGAGGGAGTCTGCTGTCTAAAACAGACTGGGACACCCCATCAATACACCCATTTTTTAAATTAATCAGGATTGTGAAGTCTGGCAGGACGCACTGGCATGAAAATGGTCATTGTCATTTATGTTCTTGAACAGACTTGACCCACAGCAGGATCTGTGTTTGGTGTCTTAGTGAACACCTGTGACCACTCAGTGATAACAAACTTTGCAATAGAATTATGAACCTTTTTTGTTTACACCGAAACTCAGATTTTCACAGTGGCTGTTACTGAGTCTGACTTTCAGAAATTCACACTTCAGGAGTGATAAGTCATTTGAAAATTCAGGATAATCTCTGCCAGCTGACCTATTTCAAAGCACAAGGGTGCTCCAAGTTTTCATGAGCTGGGGGAAAAGAAAGAGATGTGGGTGTTTGTCTTGCACTGAAACAGGTGTGTGGAGTGAAATATGTATTTTCATTTTATAGGTCTGTGGCTCTCCTGCTAAGTTGCCTTTATTGGGGATTGTTAAGATTTTAAATGCCACTGAAATATTTTGAGTGACAGCTTTACTATGTGGTATTTCCAGCCTGAAAGTTTAATTGGTAATGTTTGCAGCACAAACCAAACTTCCACTGGAAGTTTCTATCCCACGGCTGAACAGAGAGGAAGATACTGTAGGTTTTAGAACGTTGAAACCACACTGACATTAAAATACTGGAATTCTGATGTTCCTGTCCAAATCATTCCCGTTCCCTCATATTCTCTAAAATTCATACTGTCTCAAACATCAGAAAAATCTCCCTTTTCAATGAAATGAGCTATTTATGTTGGCTTTTCAGGCTCTTTTTGATGCAACCAAAGATGAAAATTATCAAACTTATTCAGCAAAAAAAGTTAAATGAACTGTAACTTTTTTTATTACTGTACAGAATCTTTCCAAGTGCACCCCAGCTCTTCTGTGTGTGCATATATATACACATATATATTTGTGCACACACACAGACACACACACATTTCTGTATCTATAAATGCAAGACGTTGTGCTGGTTTAGAGGTAAACCAGCAGGAGAAATGAGCTCAACATGAGAGAGATTATAAGTCAGAGCTACAATTTAATAATAATAATACAGTAAATACCCTGACGCAAAGGGAAATTGCTTTCAACTCCCCAAACCCAGCAGTATAACCCAGTGCCCTGGGGTACAAACCCAAAGGGGTTTGTTAGCCTTGTGCTGAGACCCATGTGGCTTCCCCAAGTCCAAAGCAAAAGGAAGTGACAAACCAGTTGGTGCAGGTGATGGCTGGTCCAGAGTGGTGGTCTCCTCCTGTCAAGGTCCTGCTGCTCCTCTGGGTCCAACAAAAAGGTTCCTGAGGTCTTCTTACCTACCCCTTTTTGTACCCTCAGGGAGCATCCAGTCCCTCCCCCGGGGCGGGGACTCACACAATGGGTGATTAACTCTGTGAGTCATGGGGTATTTTTGGACTGTTGATGGCCCATTAGCACCTACGCCCCCTCAGGCTGGGAGTGGAGGTGCTAACGACTCCTTGGGAAGCTGCTGCAAATGGGCCATTGACCTTGGGAATGAATAGAGTGGGTGGAATACACAGCTTTGATCACCCCCACACAGTGACAACTGGTCCCACCTGCTGAACTAGGACAGATGCTCATTCTAACAATGGGATTTTAAAAATATTGCCTGATACACTCCAGGCTGTGCAGATATAATTTGCAGCTGGATCTGCAGAGTTCTGGTAATCCTTCATAATCTGGGCTGTGCAGTACATGGCCCAGCACTCAGGAAGGGAAAGGAGCTCTGTGCCTGCCCAGCTCAGCCTCCTCCTCCACAGTCGGGCTGCTCTGCCAGGGCTGCCAGGCTGTGGGCACAGAGCTGTGGGGCACAGAGCTCTGCCAGGTTGGGGGGTACAGAGCTGTAGGGCACAGAGCTCTGCCAGGTTGGGGGGTACAGAGCTGTGGGGCACAGAGCTCTGCCATGGCTGCCAGGCTGTGGGCACAGAGCTGTGGGGCACAGAGCTGTGCCAGGCTGTGGGCACAGAGCTGTGGGGCACAGAGCTGTGGGGCACAGAGCTCTGCCAGGTTGGGGGGTACAGAGCTGTAGGGCACAGAGCTCTGCCAGGTTGGGGGGTACAGAGCTGTGGGGCACAGAGCTCTGCCATGGCTGCCAGGCTGTGGGCACAGAGCTGTGGGGCACAGAGCTGTGCCAGGCTGTGGGCACAGAGCTGTGGGGCACAGAGCTGTGGGGCACAGAGCTCTGCCAGGTTGGGGGGTACAGAGCTGTAGGGCACAGAGCTCTGCCAGGTTGGGGGGTACAGAGCTGTGGGGCACAGAGCTCTGCCATGGCTGCCAGGCTGTGGGCACAGAGCTGTGGGGCACAGAGCTGTGCCAGGCTGTGGGCACAGAGCTGTGGGGCACAGAGCTGTGGGGCACAGAGCTCTGCCAGGGCTGCCAGGCTGTGGGGCACAGAGCTGTGGGCACAGAGCTGTGCCAGGCTGTGAGTCCCTTTGCACACTGAAGGGAGAGGAGGCAGAAGGAGGTTTCCCCTGTGCTGGTAACTGGTTCCAGTCCTTTCCTGGACTGGTTGCACCTCCAGGCTGAGCTGTTCCCCAGCCAGGCCCAGGAGGGGCTGCAGGGCACTGCCCTGGTTGTTGGCACTGCCCTGGTTGTTGGCTCTGCTGAGCCCCTGCTGGTCCCACACCTGCCCCTGGAGGAGCTGAACTTTTGCAGCCCTGGCTGAAGTTGTGCCAGGGCAGGGTCAGGTTGGATCTCAGGGAAAGGCTCTTCCCCCAGAGGGTGGTGGGCACTGAGCAGGCTCCCCAGGGCAGTGGGCACAGCCCCAAGGCTGCCAGAGCTGCAGGAGGGTTTGGATGATGCTCTGGGGCACAGGGGGTGACTCTGGGGATGGGCCTGGGCAGGGACAGAAGTTGGATTTGATGATCCTGGTGAGTCCTTCCAGCTCAGCGTGTGAACTCAGGGCAATGAGGACATGAGAAGTGGGCAGCTGTCCTTTCCCCCTGTTTGTGTCTCCTGTCCATGACCACTGAGTGACAGGAGAGGGGTCAGGGCTTCCAGCACAGGAAGGAGCCTGTGGAGACCCCACAGCCCTTTCAGCCACCCATGCCTGAGAGGAGCTGCAGCTCCCAGCAAGGAGATTCCAGCCCTCTCCAGGCTTCTCATGCCAATCCTGGTGGCAGGAACAGGTTGAGGAGGCAACTTTCTTAGATCTGTGATCTGTATTCCATAGGTCTCTTCTTCGGAATCTTCCTGAATCTGTAGCAATTACTTTGCTGTTACTACAGAAACTTCTGAAATTCAACTATGTTTTATGTCTTTCTGCTCAGTCTGTCTGTAAAGGACAATTCCTTCTTCTCATTCACTTCTGAGAATGCTCCTCAGGCCATCAAATAATTGCAGAGTATTCATATCTGAAATTAAATACATGAAAAGAGAAAATCAGCGTTTCCATCTATTTTCTCCAGAACTCCAATGTATCACAAGTCCTAATCCTAAACATTGCTGAAGTATCAATCACTTGGAGGCTGCTCTGGAGATGGACAAACACAAACTCATCGCCACATCCTGGCTTTCTGAGTGTGCCACTGAAATGGCTGGATTTTGAAAGCAGGGGAAGAGCAGAAGAAGGTGATTTGGGGTTTCTGTCACTCTCACTGAGAGAGGGAAAATGTCATTTGTAGCCAAGGCAGCCCCTGGTGATGCCTGAGGGACTCACAGTGGAATCACCCAGCCAGGGGAATCCTGTGAGCCTGACACTTCTGTGGCAGCTCCAGTGCACCCCTTTCTTCCCTGCCAGGAAAATGATTGTGGCTGCACCACTTGTCTCAACTATTTCTATTTTAAGAGGCCCCTTGAGTTTCCTGGCAGTCAGCACTGGTGAGAGCCCCCTGTGTGGGGGGCACTTGGACTGATGTCCTGCTCCAGTGGGACCTGAAGAGCTTTCCTGCAAAACCACTCAGAGCTGAGCTGGACTGCACTGGAGTCCTGGAATGGTCTGACAGGACACCTGGAAACTCCAGAAATAGGTTTCCAAACACATGGTTGCAGCTGGGAGGGATTTTGGTGTTTTTCACAGCTCAGAGTTCTTTTGATTATGTGCCAAGAGAGTCAACCACCAATTCCAAATGAGCCCTGGAATAATCCTGCCCCCAGGAATGGGAACTTGTATGAAAAGCACAGCTCTGAGCTGCAAGAGAAGCTGCAAGTTAAAGAGATGAAAAAGTTTGTCTCTTAAGTGTGCGTGATTAACAATTTTAAAAAATAAATAAAAAATACTTAATTTGTTTGGGGTTTGGAGGCCCCAGGAAAGATGTGCAGATATCAGCATTATTAGCACTGGCCAAATGTGCAGAGCCCTTAAGTGTGACCTTTCAACACTTAGATCTGGTCTGTCCAAATCAGAAAATCCTACTGATGTTGTGTTATCCAATTTGTGTGGAGAAAGGGTTAGCATAAAATACACCCTCAAGCAAACTATGGCACTGGAACCTCTTATTATCCTTTTTTTTTACTAGTTCTGGTAATTTTCTGCCATTTGCATTTAAAAAATCAGAGGTAGACTCTGGTCTCAGAAACCTTTCTTCTTTTTGCTTTTAGGAAGGGATTAGAAAGATTCATCTGTAGAAGAAATAATAGCAAAGTCTTCCTGAATTTATGGAAGTAAGTTCCTTGGGAGGCCATGAATGCTATTTTTGGAAGAGTTTTATAGAAATAGCAGACAAGGGGTCCTTACTTGTTTGAGAGTTGCTGGGAGAACTCCACTGAACTCACAGAAGTTACAACCACAGCAGGATTTGCCCATTAAGAGTTGCCTGACAATCAAATCCCACACCTTGAGTGTTGTGTTCAGTTCTGGGCCCCTCAGGTCAGGAAAGAGATTGAGGGGCTGGAGCGGGGCCAGAGAAGAGCAACGAGGCTGGAGAAGGGAGTGGAGCACAAGTGCTGTGGGGAGAGGCTGAGGGAGCTGGGGGTGTTTGTGCTGGAGAAGAGAAGGCTGAGAGGTGACCTCAGCACNAACAAACAATTCCAATGGTGAGAGCCCCTCCCTTTACCCACTTGCTGTGCCCCCTGCCCACAGCCCAGGTTTTTATTTCTCCTTACAGAAACCCTGTAGGTACTTATTCTCTGTTTATGTGCTTGGAACTCTGTGCTAAAGCAGATTCCTACTTTCTGGCAGCACAGAAAGTTTGTGTTTCATGGCACTGACAGTCATGTTCATTGTAACTTAACTTCTCACATCATTATACTGTTATTTTATTAGCAATAACATCCTTCTATTTCCTTGCAGATCTTTTATACCCACGGGTAATTTTATTCAAAAAAAAAGGACAAAAAAATCTAAAAGTCTAATTGATAATGAAGTTTCAGTAAACTGAGGGCTGTTTGGAGGGGAGGAGCTGAGGTGAGCAGGGGACACCCTGAGTGCCACACTGTGTTCAGCAGAGCCCAGTGCCCAACCCATGGGCAGGGACAGTTTGGAGCACACAGGGAGAGAAGGGTGTTCATATCCTGGGGTAGGTGAGCAGTGGTGGAGACAAAGAACAGACTGATCCAAAGCAGGTGCCTCATCATTTCCAGTGCTCACAGGAGAACTTGCCTCCAGCAGAGGGTTTGCAGGAGGTTGGAGAGCTGCAAAGAGTTGGAGTTCTTCCCCAGAACTACACCCTGACTCTCAGCAAGAAACTGGCTTGGTCAAACAGTGAAAGGAAAAGTTGCTTTTGAGAATTTGCCCCAGAGATTTATCCTCAGTAATTCAGGTTTCACTTCAGCAATGCACATACATAAATCCTGCAATATATCCTGGCAGTGAACAGCTGTCCAAGCACTAGGCTGAATTATATCCAAATACTATGGAAAGGTGCTTGTGATATTCTCCTCTACAGAATAGTTAATCTCTGGATTACACTAATATTGACTCAAGTAGCTCTACAGTAAGAGCTGTTTTAGGATCTTGGTAAAAAACCCCAAGTCCTTATAAACTGCTGTATCCTTGAGAGCAGGCAATCTCTTGGCTGGATGTACAGTATGGGGAGTGTGAGTCCCAGAATAGTGCCTGGTGCCACCAGGCTGGTATCTCACTGGAACAGAAGCTTTCCCAGTTTATAATGGAAATGGTTTTCAAAGAAAGCCAGTCAGGAGCTGGAACCACAAGGAAGATTTCCCTCCTGAGGCAGGAAGGGGCACCAAAAATCCTTTAGTGCTAAAAGAGACCCGACCTAACCAGGATTGTTGAAACCAAGTCTCTCTTTCAGATGTTCTCACACTCACCTTGGGAAGGTCCATCACATTTATAGCACTTTGACTCTTTTTGTGTTTTGCTGAGTGCCTTTAGCCATGGTGACAGCAAAGGTTGTCTGTGTCCTTTGTCAGTCCTGGCTGTGCCCACACTGTGGTTCACTCAGGTTGTTTTTGCAGCAGGGCCCAAGCCAGAGTGAAATTCTTATTTCTCTTGATGAGCCACAATTGCAGGGAAACTTTTGTTCTCTTCAGAGTGCTGTTTGGCTACTGTTTTGAAGGAAAAGCCTTGATTAGTAGCCCAGTATTCCATCCAGTTGCCTGTGCTTAGACCCATGATTGGCCCATAAACTACCATTTAATTTGATTTTTCAGGAAAAAGGATTTGGGGGCTAACAGAAATCTCTAATAGACACAAGAAGCCAAAAGCATAATCCTGTCAGTCTTTTATGTTGTTTTTTTCATCAACTTTATTTGACTTTTTATGTTCCACTGACATAATTTTGGAAGGAGGTGGTGAGTTACATGAAAGTAGGAGTGGTATTTGTGGTATTTGCCAGAGCAGAGGCAGCAGTGCAGGGGGAAAGGCCAATCTCCTGCCCACAGATGCTGTTCACCCAAAGTGGTGCACACAGGAAAAGGGTTTGAGGGGCAGCTGATCAATTGTCCACAGTTCTGGGATTGGGCATTGCTTGGAAAGGTCAATATTTCAGCATTACACAGAACAGAACTGGCTGCAAGCTCAGTTCCTCCAACTGAGTGGCTTTAAAACAGACTTCAGTGAGAAGCACTGTCAGTAAATTCTCCCAAAATGAACAACATACATTTCAGTGAGGTGAGGAGAGACTCCCTTCCACAACTTTCCTTATTTCTTCAGATTGCTGGAGAATGGATCTCCTAAGGGCCAATATGTTTGTGGACACTTGGGAAGGAAATCTGTGGATGTCACAGGCACCAAGCACAGCCTCAGGCACCTCAGTCCTTCAATCCAACTGAAATCCTGTCCTGAGTATCCAGTGGGAAAACCTGGATGAATTGGCTGGTTTTGAGCCACCAGCTCTGACAGAGACAAACACACCATAAACACAGCAATAGACCATCTCATAATCAACAGGTTTCTGGGGTTTCCTAAAGTTTCCTTTAAAAAAATGTAACAGTACAGAGTTTACTTTGTTAAATCAGTGTTTCTTGATGTATAGAATAACTTTATAGTGGAAATGAGGGAATTATTAAGTTATTGTATGGTTCATTTACACACAGACGTCACTGTGTTTATTACAGATTCCTAATTGATAGGAAACAGCAAAAGAAATAATTGTAGGCTCAATTCAGGAAGGTATCTGATACATAAGCAGTTTTTTGAGGGGTATTATTTCCAGCTTTGGGGGGGGGGGGGGGGTGTTATTTAGAAGTGAAGTTTTCAAAGAAAGTTTTGTGCAATGTTGGTTTTATCTGTTCTCCATGAGACAAGGGGAAATTGCCCCTTTGGACTTCAAGGAAAAGCTCTGGCACTTGAGGCTTGATCCATATGTGGGATTACTGGTTCAAGGAGAATCTGTTTCAGGTAACAGACACAACAGGCACAAACACATTGCAGTGTTTTGCTTTTCACCTAAATAGTTAGAATTTGTTGCTCTAACACACATATGCAGCTTTTCTATTGTGTCTGTTTAAATTCCACAAGGTATTTATGGCCAAGTATCTCCACACACAGATTTAATGAGTTTATATCCACTTTGTTGCATTATGAAAGGTAATTTACACTTGTAAATCAATATTGTCTAGGTTTGGTCTGGGTTTTATTTATCTGTCTTGGGTTGAGCTGGCAAAATGCCAACTGCCCAAGTACAGAGAAAAAGGGTTCCTCCTCCCCCCAGCCAGCTAAAGGAAAAAGAAGAGGGAGAAGAAAAACCCCTCCAAACTAGGTTTATGCTTAAACTAACTACATATATTTATACAGAAAAAAGAAAACTAAAAGAAAACTACAATATAACACACACTTTCACAAGTTATATATAACAAGAAATAACCTCCCACTCCCCAGTTCATACAAAGTCTGTTACTCCAGATCTATAAGCACTCTAAAAGACACCTGGCAAGAAACAGAAAAAGTAACAACAAAATGTTTCTACTTCCCTCAATTCAACCAAAATGCAAGAAGCAGCAGCAGGAGCAGCAGGGCCTGCTTCAACCAGACAGGAGCTGCACCACGTCCTGTCTGTACCTCGGCTATGGTGGACCTGCCCCAACACCTCCCACTGCTGCATCATATCTTAGGTTTGTGTCATCTGGTATGAAATATTTCCTTGGTTACCCAGCCAGGTGAGAGCTGTCTCCCAATCCACAGAGGTTCTCTGAGCCTGCCAATTTGAGGCCCAGCTAAAACCACTACAAATATATTGGATAATTCCTGTCCGTATCCTGAAGTTAGATGGATAAAGATTGCTACTGAAAGATTGTGTTTTACACAAAGCCATTAGGGAATTTGTCCTTAACAAAGTGTTAAGGAATAGGTAGATGGTGAAACTTTGTATTTTGTAACAGCAGTGAGATCAGATGCTGGAGGGAAGCTGGAAATGGTGTTCAGTGTTTCCTGGGACAGCACAGGATGATTCTCCTTGACTGTTCTCTCCAGGGGGCCCCAACACCATCAGGATCAGGCTTGCTGACCCTGCCAACCATCAGCCACCAGAACATTCTAGAAAGCCAGAGAAATTGCTCTGCAAAGACGTACAGAATTGTTCTAGAGAGCACCAGCTCATCACCAGGGTCATCCCTCAGCCACACAGCAGAGAAACCACACTGTGCCTTCCCCCACAGTGTCCTTAAAGACTTTCAGTGCTGGGGACTAAAATATTCCAAGGTCAACTGTCCTGAAGTCTCAGTGTTATCATTGGAAAGCTTTTCTAATGTCTAACCTGAGCACTGGGGTTTGTTGCTCCAACTTAGGCTTTTGTTTCTTGTCCTGTCCACCTGGGCATTAGTCACTGTTTTCCCAATTTTCAGTGCTTTAAGCAAGACAATCCCATTTTGTTCATTCTTGGACAGGATTTAAAAGATCTCTTTTTGTGGTTCTCCCCTGAATTTTCTTCCTCTCAGCAACAGTTTTCTTAAAGAATGGCTCTCACAACTGGGGCCTGAAATGTGTTCCAGCCAAAGCTGCACCACTAAGTGGAATAAAAGGCTATGTCATGGAAGTCTTGGAGACTGCACTTTCATTTAAACCTCTCAGCAGGACATCTCCTTTTCTGTGACTGCATTAACAGTGTTGACTCACATCCAGCCTGTGAGTCACTGAGACTCCCAGGTTCAGCATTAATGTTCCCTTAGCATTTATTCCCCATCTTTTATTTTTGCAGTTGACTGTTTCTCTTTGGACCAGTATAGCACTTCTCTTATTGACCTGCCCCTCCTTCCAGACAATTATTTTCCAAATTTATCCCATGCACTTGCAGGCTCAGCTTGCTGGCATTGCAAATTTAATAAGGACATTCTCCCTTCCATCTTCCCAGTCCCTGCTGAGAACACAAACAGCCCTTGCCTGGGACAGGCTGCTGCATTGCCCAAGGAATTCCCCAGGAACCACTGAGGGTTCAATCTCAGCATCGTTTCCAACCAGTCTTGCACCCACCCTGCAAGAACTTCATCTGGAGGATCCTTCCCTGCATGTGTTATGTGAGAGAAAGCCAAAGCTTCACTGGAGCCCAGGCATTCAACTCCTACTGCTTTTCCTCCATTCCCAGGCCCAGCTGCCTTTGGCAGAAGGGAATCAGATCATCCTGACAGAATTTGTTCTCAATAAATCTATGAATCCTGTGAATCTTTGGGCTTTCCCACATGCTTTTATAAAATCTGTTTGAAAATATGTCAGTATTTTCCCAGGGATTCTAATTAATGGCTGTGATGTATAATTTCCCAGCTGCTAACTACTTCACTTTTTCTCAGAATAAGAACCATTTTTCTCCTTTTTCAACTTGGTACCCCGATGTAACAGTTTTGAAGAGAACTTTTGTGACTGTAGGACTGCTTCAGTTCCTTCATTAAATGCCCTGGGATGACAAAGTTCACCAAGTCCAGCTGGGATGAAAACTCCCTAATCTGTATTTTTCCTCTTCCAGGTTAAGACTTTATCCCACCCTTATTGGTACTAATTGTTTTAGGCCCCACCAATCTTTTTAAAAAGGGTGATGAAAAAATCTGGTAAACTCTTCAGTCTGTTCCATTTGTTGATCTGTTCCAAGTCAAGCACTGAGCCTTTCCTTAGACTCCCTTTTTGCAAGCAGTGTGTGGGTCACACAACACACTGATAGAAAGAACCAGGAGATTCTGCTCTACAAAATGTTTTTACTGCTGTTGTTCAGATTTCTTACAATGCAGATACACCAAGTGTCTCCCTTCTGTTCTACACAGCCTGAAGCAATAAGATTTCGAAAATCTCTTTGGCTCTTCCTAACAAAAATTTCTGTCTTGAATAGAGAACATAATTCGATAAGTACAAGTTTCATAATTTCCAAAAAGTGGCTTTACTTTAAGCTGCATACACTTAATTGTGTGGTTTTCACGTTACAGGCAAACATAATTTTTTCAGAGAAAATAAACAAGCAGAAATTAGGGGATTAGCTTCACAGAGATCATGAATCTAATCACAGGATTGCTCACAAGAACACAGATGCTCAAACAAGAGTCACATGGAGGATGGAAACATACTCATCACTAATGGCATCTTTAATTGCTTTCCTTACTTGCAAACAAAATTGAATCAGTGGAGAGAATTCCAATTTAGCTCAGTTCATACCGTGACTGAATGTGGATCATAGCTGAGCTATTTTGAGCAAGACAAGCTCCTAGGACATATCTCCTCTATGCTCTTATATCCTAGGAGATATCTCCTATTTTCTCTTATATCCAAGGAAATATCTCCTATATTCCCCTATGGATTAGAAATTGCAGTTACTCTCTGTATGGGGCAGGGAATGGTTCATTTGGATCTCTTGACTTTCATACATATGTAGAATTATGGAATAAGTCTATGACTGGTCCAAGAAACTTTGTCTTTGTGCGGACAACCCCCTTCCTCTGAGCTCTGCCCACCAGTGACAGCACAACTGGAGGGGCTGGAGCACAACTGAGCTGCTGGTTCTTTCTGCTGAGCCCAATCCAAGCAAAGGTGTGAGTGCATTATCCATGGACAGGACTTTGCCAGATGCTCCACAAGAGCTTTGACTTCAAGGCCATATTCAGTAAGAGACCTGTTCCTAACATCCCCGCTCCTGATCTCAGGAGCAGAGTTCATGCTCCAGTGCTGAGGGACAACTGGGAAGAGAAGGGACCTGGAGACATTCCTGATGAGCAGGAGCTGTGTGCTGGTTTTCAGGGAGACAGGCTGGGGCTCACACAGTGATTTTATTCTCTGCAGCCAGGCAGGATCTTCTGTCCATTCAGATTCCACAGCTCTGACTGCTCTCCCAATAGATGCCTCTCCTGCCTGTTCCCTCTCAGAACAGGGCAGGGTTTCCTTTTTTATCTGGAGAAGTTCCTGCAGAGGAAAGGTGTTGGTGGTGCCTCCTTTTCTGGGGAAGGCAGCTGCTCAGGAAGGAGGGATGGAAATGTGTGTTATACATTCCTTTGGCTTAAAATATGTCAGACTGGAAGAGCTCAAGACAGATTTCCATGTTCCCTGTGCCACAGAGTTGTTCTATCTTTATGCCTCTCTCAGAGAAAACAGGGAAAGCTAAAAATGTCAGGCATGTCCAGATGGTTAAAAAGAATTCAGAAAGGCTGTTTAGGTGCTGGTTTTCAAATGAAATTCAGGTTTTATTTTAGACACCAAAGTCCTGGATCCTCAGAGGTTTATCCTCCTAAACCCCATTTGACTTTCATGAGAGTTTAAGGAGAGTTAAGTGCCAAGATATTCTCATAATTCTGGGCAAGTGAAGGCTTTGATTTACTCTGCCCCTCAGCTTTGAGCAAAAGACACCTGGCATTTTGCAAGCTCCCTCCTGGAGTGGGGAGGTAGGGACAGAAATATGTGTTTTGTCTTCCCCATTGGTTTGCCTCTTACAATTTTCCTCAGTCAGATGAGTTCATGGTCTGCAGTTCTCTGAGAACATCCTGCATCTGGACCTTCCTGCTGCAAAGGGCCCTGGATGAGCTGAGGTTCCTGGTTCCCTCCTGAGCTGTTTATGAGCTGTTCCCTTGTCTTTGCTGTTGGGCAAATGCTAAAAATAAGAATTTGCTTATCTAATTTATCTGGATCTTTACAGTGTATGTGACTTCACTGTCTCCTTTCCCCTCAAGCAGTGGACAGATTTTCCAGGCCTTATGACTGTGGACTATGCAATCATTGCTGTCATAAATCTGAGGATTTTTCTTTTCAGTGCTGACATGTCCAAATAAGACATCCCAAATTTTTCCATGGGGAATAGTTAGAGATTACAGTTCCTGTTTGTTCTGGTCCGGCTCTGGACCTCCTAACTCTGTTATTATGTTTATTTTGTGTCCTGGAATTAACAGCTTGTAAAATTGTTTACTGTAAACATGCATAAAAATATGTTTATACCTATGAACTGATATTTTGTTTCTCATTGGACTAGACGGGCAAATGTTGGATGTCAGATTAAATAACTCGTATGACAGGAGAAGAAGCACGGGAAGTTGCTCTTTGCTGGCAGCCCCTGTGCTAAAAGCTGTGCCAGAGATGCCACCCCAGAGAAAAGCAGGTTCTTGTGTCCCCAAACCTGTCCTGTCCCTGCCAATTCCACCAAAACAGCTCAGTCCAAGTCCCTCTTTGCCCTCTGAAAAACCAACAGCAGGACAGAGGTCACCAAATGGTCACCAAATGGTCACCAAATGGTCACCAAATTTCTGTTCTGGGTTGGATTGGATCAGAACAGACACAGATTTCAATTATCTGTTTCATGAGTGAGCAGCAGGTTTTAGAAGGTCCCTCCAATGGCAGTTTGAGACACAGAGATGAGAGTTCAAAGCTATGCAGATACAGCTCTCCCTGTGCCCCTGCAGACACCCCGAACATGCTGCCAGTTCAGCCCTTGCTTTGAAAGATCTCATACAAATTATTCTTCCCAGCAGGAAGGATGACAGTCAATGCTGGTGTTTGCAATGCTGAGTGTGAGCCTTAGGGCCTCCTTATCTGGGTATCTCTCATGGACTCTGAGCAGTAAAAGAGGCCAGATACCTTCAGAAGTTGCAGATGGTAGGGAGCATCTCCCTTATGCATCTTTTTTTTTTCTTTTGTCTTTCAGCTGAGGAAATAATTATGAAAAAAACCCCAAAGAGGTAAATTATATTTTGACAGTTTGAGACTTCTTTATATGCTCAGTGAGAGTGCAGGTATTCTGGCCTTTCTTTAGAATTGTTAATTGACTTTAAAAGCTTAAGTGTGGACCTACTTACTTCCATGATTCTGTCCTCTCATGGCTGGAATTTTGCCTGTGGAAGAGCAGACCTGGCACTGTGAATGACAAGATTTTGCTCAGCATTTGCACTGGAGATGCCACAAACACCTACACACACACACAGACATACAGACACAGACACAGACACACACACCCCTTACCTGGAGCACATCTGGGCCAAAAACACGGTCAAAGCATAGGAGGGACTGAATTGAGCCCCCAGTTTAGGAACCAGCTGGCAAAGCTGTGAGTTTGAGAGCAGATCTTTAGCCACACTCTGACCTCAGCTGCACTACTATGAAAACATATTAATATCCAAGACTCTGAATTTGTCCAGTGAGTTCATTGTCCCTGGAAACAGAACTTGCTCCTTCTTGTGCAATCTCAGTTTTGTTCTAGGATAGGTCAGATTCCCTGAGGGAATAATGAAACATGTAAGACATTTGGCAAATCTCCTCTCTGACAATGATACAGTGGTAAAATAGGCCAGTGTAGTTTAGGGCTGATTTTGAACCTCTGAGATAGAAGACAAGGAGCCTTTTCTATACAGGAGGTGAATCCTGGGGACAGGGAGGTCAGTTACTACAGGGAAGATGTAGAGATACGTGAGAGAGCTCTAAAACCAGAAATTCAAGAGATTTTAAGGCTGCAAAGCCAGACAAGATTAAACAAATTAAATACAGTGTTGGCTGCCCTTTACAAATGCTTGAAAGTTCTGATGGAACTGTATAGTAGAGAATAGTCTGTGCTAGGAGGGCACACAGCTCTTCTGGACACATCAGGGCAATAAAATAACCAAAGGAAAGTTAGAAAAGAAGGAAGCAAAGGGAGGAATTCTTAAAAAATTAAACATAAAAATCAGGTCCTGTCAACAGCATTTGGAGTTGTCTGCAAGTAGATACAGCTTGTAGTACTTAAAAGGTAGGTAGATAAATCACTATGCTTAACAACTTGAGTTTTTCTCTTTAGATAAAGAATTAAATCCTGGTTCCAGGAAATTTAATGGCACCTCTTGAGGCCATCTAAAATTATCCAGAGCTTTCAAAATAATTTCTGAAGGTATACATGTCTAAGGGAAGTGTTTGGCCTATTCTCATGCCAGACCCAGATCTTTTAAAAATCTTTAATGAAAAAGTGCAATAAGTAGCTGGAATTGGGTCAAGGCCTACAACAGTACATTTAATTTGGCTTCAATGAAGGGGCTTGGATTTATCTGTTGTTGTTAATCTGAGTATTCTTCTTGTCCTCATTTATCTTCCCTTCAGAGCTACTGAGAAAAGCTTCAGAAACACATTTCAGTTGTGCAAACAGTCTATGCTCACAGCTAGTAAGGAGGAAATAATGTAATTAATTGCTGTTATGTAATGGCCCTTGGCAAATTAAAGTGGACTGCTCCCCAGTAACTAACCCTGGTGCTGTTTCTGGAACACTGAGTAGAAATAACTTCACCAGAGACCTGGAGCATCCAGAGGTTTCACTGTTGTTTTTCCCACAGTGACTGTTGGGCAAAGGTGCTGGAAGGAGGCTCTGGGCATGAAGAGCTGAGCAGGGCCAGCACTGCCCTGAGCTGTGCCAGCTGCCTCTGCCCATCCCAGCAGCTCCTGAGCTCCTGCCCCTCACCCTGTTGAGCTGGCAGGGGTGTCTGCCCATCCCAGCAGCTCCTGAGCTCCTGCCCCTCACCCTGCTGAGCTGGCAGGGGTGTCTGCCCATCCCAGCAGCTCCTGAGCTCCTGCCCCCCACCCTGCTGAGCTGGCAGGTGTGTCTGCCCATCCCAGCAGCTCCTGGGCACCAAGGGATGTGTCTGCAGCGGGGCCACCCAGTGCTGCATAGGCAGCCTTGAAGGGCAAATGCCATTTTGCACCAAGGCACAATCCCAGCCAGAGCCACAAAGCTCTTGTGTGGGGGTATCAGGAGTTGTGCTTTGGAGTTAATAACTTGGGATTTTTTACTGTGTGCTCCTTTCACAGAATGTGCTGAGCTGG